>CAJVPP010000020.1:0-64137 GCA_910592005.1 Funneliformis mosseae | reverse complement strand
ATGTTTTTCAGGAAAAGGATTAGGATCATTGGTAAAAGTTGAGGGAAAAATGAACTGGTTAGATTATATTAATATTTTAGAAAAAAATTTATTGCTATTTATTCGATTGAAATATCACAAATAGTCTTATGCATTCTAAGATGATAATACTCTAGTTCATAAAGCAAAGGATATCAAAAATTGGATTATTCAAAAACAGGTTAAGCTACTCACTGATTAGCCTTCTCAATCTTCAGACCTTAATCCAATTAAGAATTTATGGAATGAACTTAAATGAAAGCGTATTAAACGTTCTATATATCTGAAAAATCTTCATGAACTTGAAGAAATATTACAAGAAAAGTGAAGAAAAATTCTATCTGAAACTTACATCAAACTTATAGAAAGCATGCCAAATAGAATTGAAGCATGTATTAAGAATTAAGGATGGCCTACTGAATATTTAATCATATAATTATATTCAAAATTTTTAAATAAATAAATAATTTTTTAGCTGACCAGATACTTATCTAAGGGTAGTATAATATTGATAGAATCTATTCTATTAATACTAGCTGAAAAATAAAAAGAGAAGTCATAATCTGATATAACAAAATTAATTTATTTTATATCTAAGATAATATTTATAGATTTTTCTAAAGCTATTTAGAAGATACATCAATTTATTCATATTTTCTAAATGCATTTAAAGATAAAATATATAAAAAGAATATTGTATTTACCAATAAGACATTATTAAGTTTTTTATAAATGAAGTTAAGTAAAATAATCCCTTTAATAAGCATAAAAAGAAAAAGGTATTATAGGTAAAGAGGATCTAATATTTCAGTTGCTCAATTTTAAAGTTATTTATGTTAATGATAAATTTTAAATAATCTTTTAACTATTAGATAATATTTGTTATTTCATAATTAACTATTAGGTACTAGAATGACAAAAATATTGTATGATCGAAAATAAGATATTGAGTAAATTTTTATTAATAATTGAGCCATATTTTATTAGAATCATTTTGGATATCTATTGTATTAATGAAATATTTTTATAAATTATTTAATTTAATATGTTATAATTCTTAAAATCAAAATTTAAAAAATCTTTATTTTTTAACATTGCATATTATATTTTCATTAAAAGACTAAAATACTATTATTAAAGCAAAAAAAAATAGGTTTAGCAACTCAAAAATCATAAATTTTATAAGATGTCATTGACTGATCTTATATGAATACTTGCAGCTTATTAATTAGTAAAAATATAAAAAAAGCTAAAAGCTGATCCTTTAGCAAAAATATATAAAATGCAAAGTATTGAAAAGTAGAGATTTTTTTAAAATTAGATTTTACACTATGCATTACTCTAAACCAAATAATGAATAAAATATTTTATTAGATAATAGTTAACTAATATGTTATTAAAAAATATAGTTCAGTTACTTATTAAAAATTTACAAAATTGTCTAATTCTTAATCATACAATACTTTTATCACCCTCCTGTATTTTTAAAAGTTATTAGTATTTTACTTTTTATAAGAATAAGATAACGTAATTGATATAATTAGTAGTAATATTATTATTTAAGAAAAAAAAATAACAAGCTAATGCAGATGAATGATTAAGATATTTCTTAAAAGAACATCTAGTCTAATAAGTTTTGAAACAAATACTCTTAGTAGAATTCTTTACAAATTGTTATATCAAAATAAAAATAAGTGAATTCTGATACATGAAAAATTCTTTAGAAGCATTAAAAGAGTTAAAGTATAAAGCATGCTGTATTAGTATAATTCCTGATAATAATATTAGCTTTATTATTATTGAAGTTATTTGAATGTACTTTGACTTTGACTAAAAAGACATCAAGGTAATTGTAAGAAATAACTTCAAAAGGTAGTATTAATATATATAATTGTTGATTTAAGAAAAGGTCAAAAGATAGGTAATAAGAGAAAAAGGGATTTGAATTATATAAATTAGAAGATAAAGATCGTTAAATTAGTAAAATGTTAATTTTATAATGAGGTAGATCAGTTAATATAGCAGTAAAAATTATAGCAAATTCAAATATTGAAGAGGATAGAAAGCCAGTAGCGAAAGTAATCATAAATAAATTTATAAGTGAATTAAAATATATATCTGTTATTACGCTAAATTAATTTTTAAAGATGAAATATTAATATTTTATAATAAACCATCTGTATAAAATTCTAAAATAGATGAATTAATAAAAAGATATGTAATGATTAGTAATTGTATGTTATGTAAAGGGGGTATATATTTATTAATAAGATTAGAAAAGGTTATTAGAATAAAAGTCTAAGGAATAATTAAAAATACTGAATTAAAATTAGAAAAAAATAAGTTAATGTAAGTTTATGTAAAATATTTAAAGAAAGTATTATGTATAAGAAATTATAATAATGATTTCTGAACTTGATTAAAATGAAGATGTACAATCTACTTAAAATTATGAGAAAGCATTTTATTGATTGTAATTTATCTTATATGTATTATTCTGATAGTAAGAGTAATAGTTATAATTTTAAAAAATAGTATAATATTAGGGATCAATTAATGGTAAGTAATGTTTAATATATATAGTATTATCATCAAACCTGATAGCTCTACTTATAATGAAAGGATTGTCAACTGTATTCTAACTAATAATAAAGTTTTTTAATCTAAAGTATGATTAATAAGACATGTTTTATAACTATAGTAGTAATTATATTTATATGAAGTAAAAGAATGCAAAAGGTGATTATTGTTTAAATTGAAAAAGTACTTACTCTATTACTATAAATTATTTAGATATTTTGTAAAAATATTTTTCTGCATTAATGATAGAGTAAAGGTCATTATATATGAATATTTAATTTCTATAACAGCTAAATAATTATTTTACATTGAAAATAGAGCATTTTCTCAAATCTTATACAAAAGTTCTGTATTAATTAAAAATTAGGTTAGAGATCATATACATTCTTTTAAAAATGAAATAGTATATATTTTTAGATATTATTAAAGATATTCACACATTTTAAGTATACATAAAAGTGACAGAAATTAATAATCATTTTTATTAGATTTGGTATATAGATAATAAACTAAAAGGCTTTTAAATAACTACTCTTTAAATTAAAGTTGTTTAATTCTAACTTAAAAGAATAAACTAAAAATACTATTTTATTTATTATTTATAATAATGCAATAATAAAATTTTATAAAAGCCATTAGTATAAAGGATTAAATTATAAAAGTAATACAAGTAAAGAAGGTTTAATGACATGTATTATAAGAATTTCAGTTTTTTAATAAAAATTAAGTTTATAGCTATGACTTTTTTACATTAGACAGTAGAAGATAAAGTGAACTGCAACTTGTATTCCATATAAATAAGAAAAACTATGTTATAATATATATTAATTATAAATCTATCAGATATTTATTTTTCATGATAGTTATATTATTTTTCATTTTTAATTGTAGTTATCTATATTTATAAGTATTATTTGATTATAATAAGATCTAGACACCTAAATATTATATGTTATCTTTTGAATAATGTAACATAAGTGAATGATAAAATGTTCTAATTATTAGTTATTAACTAGTAATTCAGATTTAGACCAATTGATTTGAATGTCATTAAACTTGTAAAAACTGTTAATAATGTAGTGATATTTGATAGATTTTATTAGGATCTAGTCATCCAAAAAATGTTGTTTATATACTGTATATCAGAGCTGAGATTTTATAATTCAATTTATTAGTTTAAGAAGAACAAACATTTAATCTTCATTAAACATTTATTATGTAATTATACAGTAAGTCATTAAAATACTTAAAAAACAATTTTAGAGATATTTTTTAAAGAAAATGTATTATTTTTAAAGAAAATATTTGGAATTGTATTCTTTAAAAATGTATTCTAATATTAATAATATTAATAGTATTTTTCATTAAAAAATTAATACTAAAGTTATATTTCTTTAAAATAAATACTTTGATATCATATTTCTTCAAAGAAAATACTATTAAAATATTTTTTTTAAAGAAAATATTTCTAATGTTTTTTTTTTTTTTTTCAAAGAAAAAAACTTATAGAGTTAGTTTATTTTAAAGAAAATATCAGATAAATTAGCTTATGCTATATATAACCTGCTTATAATACAGATTGGTTTATTAGATTATGTGCTTTTTTTAATGACTTGAACTAATCCTAAACGAAGTAGCTTATTTGATTTGTAAACAGTTTGATTTATATAAAGCTTTAATGCCAATGCTATACTAAATTATTATGTTTTATAATTACTATAACAATCTTTCTAAAATAGATTGATAAATAATTTAAACAACTTTTTATTATTTTATTATTAATTAAAAATAAATAAGGATATACATAAATAGTTATTTAAATAAAATAATTTTTAATATTTACATAAAATCAAGTAATATGATCGGTAGTAATTTGGATGCCAAGAACGAAATTCTGCCTTTGAAATGTAATTTTGTTCGCAATGTATCTAAAAACCTTTCATTACTACCTTAAGATTTGAATGATCCTTTCGATAATTGGTTTTATCCGTGAGTCCTAGTGAGAGGATTTCATTTCGCAATAAGATGATTAGATCCATTTTTTTAGAAGCGTATTCGGTTAATATCACAATAAATCCAAATTATACCAATATTCATTCATATGTTATATATGGTGAGGAAATAAAAAATTATCGTTATAATGTCCAAAATAATTACATATGTAACATGGGGCTATGTAGGATCCTGTTGAAACGAACCAGTTATGATCAATTGATAATCTTACACCTTCCGATGTAAAATATGGTGGTTGTAATTGTGTTGTTGGCGGTGGTGATGGTAATGATGGTGATAGTAGTGATGGTAGTATCAAATTTTTAATCTATATCGGTATATCGAATATCGGTATATTGAGGTCAGACTTTAGTGTTTGCTACCTTCTACCACACAAATCTCGTAAGATCATCATCATCCATGTCTTCTTTCATGTAACAATAAATTATCGTTTGGTAAAATATTTTATTTATTTTATTTTATTATCGAAATTATTTTCAATGAAATATATTATATATATTTTTTAGTTTGTATATCAGAATTTGAATTTGTGGTGTATGCAATTCCATCGGCTCGATCAGCATTTCCGCTTTGACGTGAAATCAACTTTCTGTAAGAAGATGTCAATAGCTCTATTGCCACTAAAAGATTAAATAAATCCCTATAAGCAATTAAATCACTCCAGTTGTCCAGTTTGAGCCTCAACTTTTTCAAGATAACAGTCAAAACTCGTGCACCAAATATTATTTTGCTATCCATGTCGACTGACACATTATTCAACAGCGAACCTTTGGCGCTACTCGAAATAATGATGTCTTCATAAATTTATTCCCAGGGTGAGATTATGTTTTCATTCTTCAGGATTACTTAGTCAAAGCCTATGCATCAAATAATAATGTAAAAGATGACTTTAAAGAGTTGTTTTTGAAAGTGTGAAAAAAAGACACGACGTTTACATATTTTTATATATTTATACGACATAACTATTTTCCATCTGTTTCGATTGACAAATTATTTAAGAGCAAGCCTTGGGCGTTACTTGATATAATGATGTCTTCATGATTTTTGCCCAGGTGGAATTATGCTTTCATTCTTCACGATAGCAGTCAAAAACTGTGCATCAAATAATAACTTGCCATCTATGTCGATTGACAAATTATTTAAGAGTAAGCCTTAGGCATCACTCGATATAATGATGTTGCTGGATTTATAAGAAAATATCGTTATATCCATATTTATGGTGGGAAATAAAATATTATCGTCATATCGAATATTGGCAGACTTTAGTTGTTCCAACTTTCCAGTTTTGAGCCTCGCCTTTTTTAAAGTATTCATTTACATTCACGTCTTCGTCAGTATCTTTGCGGACTCAGAAGCAACGCATAGCTCCTTAAAAAAATCACTATGTTTCTTTCAGATGAGAATGATTTTATGCTAGAGATCTTTTTCTGGTAATATAGTATATTTTCATAGTAAGGCATTTTACTTTTGGACAACTTATAGGAAATATAGGACGTGTATTATTTTTTTGGTCTGGAAAAAATATGTTTTTCGTTTCGCGTGTTTTATAAGGATAGCCGACAGTTTGAGTTATGCACGTGCATGTGATAAATTGACCAGCATTATGCTGTCGGGATTAGGTCACTGATTTTTTTATGCACGTTACGTCATGAAATCTGAGACAGTAGATCAGACTTTGAATCAAAATCGACATAACTTTCTCACGTTCTTTGGGTCGGTCGTTTGATTAATGAATTGATAATGAAATTTTTGTTTTGGTTTTTACTCGCACAAGCTCTAAGAATCGATTTGTGGAATAAACATTTTGGGGAAACTTAGTTATCTCATTTTATCCAAATAAATGCATCGCGTTTTAACTATCACCGTTTAAAGTAAATCCAATGAAATTAACGTTTTATGACAAACTGATCAACGAAAGAATTTTCTTCATTTCGGAAATTCATCATGTAAATGAATGCTATATCGCAAAAAAAAAGGGAAAAGCATGAAATCATAACTTATACGTAATACTGAATTCGCTAACGCCAAGCAGCTGGTTTTTAATTTAGACGTGATTACCAAACGGTTTTTATGGAACAAAATGATTTCAAAGTTACTGTACCTGTATTTCTAAATAAATGGGAGATTTATTGAAGATTTGCTGGCTTTTGCAGAAACATCAATAACAATTCGCACCTACTGGATTTTCCCAAATATTTATTAGTTTTGCAATGATCTTTGTCGCTCTGCTCTAGTTTTGCGAGTCCGATAGCATTCTCTCCGTAGCATGTCTTAATTTTGAATTTTTTATCATTCTCAGCCAGGAGCTTAACATTCCTCTTTGTCTCAACAAATTGGTAATAACTTTTATATAATCCGCTAATTTATTTAAATTTTTCACTGCGTGACTTTATATCACGTACTCATACAAATTTGCCAAAAATATTGATCATGTATTTCGCATATATATATATATAAAGCTCGGAATGTGAGTAAATTTTATTCATTATATTGGGTACTTATACAATAAAGAAAAAAAAAAATTAGAATAATCGCGGAATTGCATGAGAGGTAAAACTGTATCAAGATGCCAAGAATCGAATACTTTATTGATGGATATGATCGCATCATGAGAATCTAGGTCGTTATTTGGGAGAAAGTTCAAAAAATAACTACACATCACTACATATTAGGCCTTGACTATCCCTTAAGTCATCCCTTAAGTTGAACAAATTGGTATTCATATCACTTCTTATTAAATACATAATTTACAAAATAAAAATAATAAACAAACTAACCATTTGATAGGCATCCGAGTCACCCTAGGTTTATCCGCCAAAATGTTTCGATAAAGTTTATCGAATATAACTTTATCCGGCGGATTCTCTCTCAATTCTTCTTCGATGTACTCATTATTAACATAATACCCTACACGAACGAATTCTTGATCTCTGTAAGAACACGTAATAATGATTACAGTGACATCCAAGAGATCGCTAGGGGGTATACGATCAGGGTTAGGTGCCGGCGCCTGTAAATTCATTATTAAGTTTCCTTGACAATTAAAACCCTTTGTTAAAGTAAAATATATTGTGTTCAATACCTGAAATATGAATTGATTCACACCAGGAGGTACAGGTCCAACCATAATGCTGTCAAGAACCTGATCATATTCTTTACTTTCCGAGGATCCTACGTAAATTATTTTCCATTCCAAATCTAATAGGAGAAAAAAGAAAAAAATAAAAAACAAGTTAATATCAAGTACTTTTTTTAAAAGTAATATACAAACTATTTAACGTATTTAAAATTATCAATAATATTCTTATATGTGTGAAACGCGTATAAATTACGCTTCCCTAACGTCAATTCGTGAGCAAAAGCTTAAATATGCTCTTCAAACAAAAAAAAATGTAAGTTTTATCAGACTATAAAAGAGATCGTTGCTGAATTTCTACACTATTACTTTTAATTAACTAAAATCAAACAACTTTATGTAAATGAAAGCACATACCGTCTACAAGTTCGGAAATACACTCAAAGGTAATTTCAAACTGGTAGTCCGCTGTGAACAAAGTAGGGTTATTGATAACTTTAATGTTTATAATGTTGACAACGCTCATTTTTACTTAAAATAGTTAATTGGTACGAATTCTTTCTAATAAACTATAGGAGAAACGCGAATGAGAAATAAACAAGACATATTTCTTTTAAGTGGTGCACGTGATTAAATTCGTGACAATATTTATGCAACTTTTTTTTGTACTAGGGTAATTTTTTATTGTGTAATAAAAATTAATCAGATCTTTTTTTAGAATGTTGAACGAACCATCCAGAATATCGTAGCAGATCATGGCAAATTTAAGTTCCGATTTGTTTTGAAATATTCAAACTTCAACTTGTGCTTATAAATTTTTCTTTCAATTTGGGTACAACGCGAGATGTTTTTTAAATTATCTTTAGCCCTGAGATCACATGCTATTGGAACGCGTTTATCATGTGATTAATAATCTGAATTTGTATTGACTTTCATTATTTTTTGGTTGTTATTAATCTCTTGTTTATAATTTTGTATGGCTTTGATGAAGTATTCAATTTCTCAAATTTATAGCATCTGAGAATCCAAGACTCTGGTTTGCCCGTTCATGTACCAGCATTTAATTGACGATGCAAATGAATTCGTGGTAAGCAATTCACTCTGTAACCATAATGATGTACTTTAATGTTTCGATTCCTTAATTTTCTTCATTTAAGTTCATTATCTTATCGAAACCAATCAATTTGCTTCAAGTATTTCTAGATTTTGTTTATTGTTCAACAAGAAAGGTTGATATGTTTTGACTTCTGGATGAGTATTCGAGTCCAAACATTTCTTTTTCTCGTAAATCTCTCTAATTATCTAACTTGGGGTATTTTCACTTAATTTTTCGGAAGGGTGGTCTAACATACGGAAAGTTATTAGATAATTTCATGATCTTTAAAATTGTAAACTAGTAAGAATTTACTTATTGGTAATTGGTTTTTTCAATTCTACGTAAATGAGTCCAAGTATCCTTTTTCACAGTAATTAAAGTAATTATTAATTTGATATTTTATTAAATTAGATTATCAGATGACCTATAATTAATAAAAAAAAAATTATGATAAACCAAGTTGATCCTTAATCATTTTTTCCAATTTTCTCGGATCGGCTCCAATAACGTCAGCATCTTTGATAGTTTTGCCATCTTTGAAAAAGCGAAAAGTTGGCAACGATTTAATTTCTTGTTCATGCATTAATTTCTATTATTATTGAAATATAAATAAACATTTTTTAAATTTTTTTAAAAAATTAAAATTTCAAAAACCAATAAAAAAGAGATTTGTATACTTCATGTTCATCTGTATTGACTTTTAGAAAGATAACTTCTGGGTAAGTCTTTGAGAGTTCATCAAATTTGGGGGTAATCATTCTACATGGACCGCACCAATCTGCCCAAAAATCAACGATAACCTTTGTACATTTCATTAAAAAAGACCAATTTATTAAAGTTATCGTAATAGAATGAATTAAATTTAAAAATTTTATTCATTTAACATACTAATTTTCCATTACTGATAAATTTATCGAACTGTTCTTGACTGTCGACTATGATAGGCATATTTGAACGTTTTGTTCAAATGGGAAAGAAAAAATTTTTTGAAAGAAAAAAATTCGAATACATAATACAAATATTTATGTCACATTAAATGTAAAAATGTAATTTTTTGTAATAATCACCTGATCAATTGCCGTTTAGAGAAATTTTTACCGGCGCTAAAGCAAGATCACTTTCATATTTTATTTGGCTAGTCCACTTTTGAAACCTTAATTCAAATTTTTTTTTTTTTTTTGATCCAAAAAAAAAAAAGGTTTTAAGTTTTTCGAATATATGTAGTCAATTATTATAATGAATTCCTCTCGGATTTTATCCTATACAACTAGGGAACTATTATCATCGCGAGTATCTTACTCTATTATCTACTCTTCACGCAATGCTTATAAAATTCCACCTACTTTTCAGCGAACTCTCACAACTACTTCAATTAAAGCCCCGACACCTACTTATAAATTAAAGAATTTCCTTATTGGAACAACTAGTGTCTTTGCCTCGATTTTCTTTATAGAATATTATTTTGATTCTAGAGCAGCAATTCACAGATATCTTTTTACGCCCTTGTTGAGAAATGTAACTACTCCAGAATCAAGTCATAAATTTGCCATATGGATTTCCAAATGGGGCTTAAATGCTAAAGATAGATTACCTGACGATGAAAGGCTTTCTGTTGAGGTAAACCAGAATTTTATACATTTCATACCGTTTTTTCATTATTAACTTTATGATTTGTGTAAAAGCATAATCGCGAGTTTTTTTAATTCGATAATTATTTTGGTTAGTATTTTAAAATCTTTATTTGTGAAAATTTCATTAAATTTTTTGATTAGGTATGGGGTAAAAAGATATCTAATCCGATATGTTTAGCAGCAGGATTTGATAAACATGGGGAAGCCATTGATGGTTTGTTTGACCTTGGATTTGGATATGTTGAAATAGGAAGTGTAACTCCCGAACCTCAGGTATCATTCATTTCATAAATCATTTCTCATCTATTTCTAAAAAAAAAAATTAATTTGTCTCCGATAACTTGTCAATAATGTTCAAAGCCTGGAAATCCAAAACCACGAATTTTCCGTCTTCCCGAAGACAAGGCCGTGATAAATCGTTATGGTTTCAATTCTGATGGTCACAACCAGGTGGAATTAAGACTACGTGATCGCGTAAGACGTTACCTTTATCATTCAGCGAAACTTCATCCTAGGACGACTGCGGCACTGCTTGCCTCATCACCAGATGGTGTGTCATTGTCTGATGCGTTGGGAACAAATAGAAGTTTAAAAGAGGGAAAATTGCTGGGAATTAATTTAGGAAAAAACAAATGGAAGGACGCTGAAGATATTCAGGATTATGTTAAAGGAGTAAAGACCCTTGGAAGTTATGCCGATGTACTGGTGATAAATGTCAGTAGTCCCAATACCCCTGGATTAAGAGGATTACAAAGGAAAGGGATCTTTGAGAAATTGTTAAAAGAGGCAAGTACGGCAGAAAACTCATGAACTCGTCATTTCTGTTTTTGCTTTACTGAACAAAGATTCTCTTTATCGTCAATTTCTTTTTAGGTCACGGATGCACGTAATTCGTTACATGAACCGCGTCCGGCCATATTGGTTAAAATTGCACCTGATCTTTCCGATGAAGAATTAGAAGACATTGCAGATGCAGCTTTGAATATTGGCGTGGATGGCGTTATTGTGTCCAATACGACCATATCAAGACCAGACATATTACAAAGTGGTTTGTATAAAAAAAAAAATTTTTTTTAATCCTTTTTGATTTGAAATTACATTCTCTTTTTTTTTTTTTTTTTTTTTTTTTTTTTTTTTTTTTAAAAAAAAAAAGATCCTTCTTTAATATCTGAAACCGGAGGCTTATCGGGACCACCAGTTAAACCATTATCGTTAAAAGCATTACGTAAAATATACCAACATACAAATGGAAAACTTTTATTGATTGGTTGTGGGGGAATTTCAAATGCTCAAGATGCAATTGAATATGCAAGAGCAGGTGCAACTTTAGTACAATTATACACCAGTTTTGTGTATGATGGTGTTGGTAAAGCAAGAGAACTTAAAGATGGTATCCTTGGGGAATTAAAAGATAAAAGATGGTCTGATATTATTGGTGAGCAATAGTAAATTTTAATAAATTAAACAATTCCGGCCAGAATTATATTTATATAAAGAAATTTAATCTTTCCATTATAAGGATAGTAAATAAATTTAGAACAATGTGATTTTAATAAGTGAATTCTTTAAAATTCGGTGGCTTAAAACTACTTTAGTAAATTCATTACGACACTTTGCTTATTTTTAGATTTTTTTTTTTTTTTATCTACCTCACTTCATAAATTCGAAACACTTTAAATGCAGGTTCAACAGTTCTTTATTCTAATCTTGCGGCAAATTGCATACTTCACTTTAGCGCCGAATTATGCAAAAGCCTAGATGAAAAATTAGGAAATCGATAACACCATTTCTTATTCGGTATCACCATCGGGAATTCCGAATATACAATTTACCGCATTCGATCAAACTGACTGTTGATCGTAAAATTAAAAATATTGTTCATTGTATTTCCAAATTTCATTGTTATTTTGGTGTAATTTTGTGCACTCTTCAAAACAATGGTGCAACATTAAAGGTTGTATTAGTTGTCATTCAGAAAACAATGCCACAATGAGGAAGAAAGGTTCCCTTTGCGCGTATTCCAAACCAAAAAGAGCAATTTTATCAAATTTTGTTGAAAAATCCCCAAATTAAGAGAACAAAGATGATAATTTTATTAGCATTAGGGTTTGTGAATTACTCGATTTTTAATATTTAACGAACCATGTCATTATTATCATTATCATTATCAATTTTTTTTTTTTTTTTTTTTTTTTTTTTACCAATTAAACAAAAACTCTTCGGCCATTCTTCACTCATTTGGTAAAATTTACCACAGCAATTATGCTTCATTTAGAAGGTTTCTAAGTACCTACAATGGTCCCGCACCAGTTAGAACTATTCCCCGCGCGCCATTTACGCGGATAGATTAAAATTATCCAATGCATATTATTTTTAACAATATGTTATTGGCTAATGATCACATAACGAGCTTTTTTAGGGTTCTTTCATTAAGGGAAAAAAAAACGCTCGGTGACGTCTCATCAATATCTTATTGCACCGCATATCATTAGATTCATTTTTTTTTATTTTTATTTCGGTCAACCTACAAGCGGAAAGGAAAAATAGAAAAAAAAAAAAAAAAAAACCTTCTACAAGATATGTCATTGAACTCTCCTTCCGCCAACTCCCGTCGAGGTACCGCTTCACAAAGGCTCAATCCTCCCTCATCTTCAACAAGGTCAAATCCATTCACACAACCACCTCGACAAGCTCGGAGGAAAAGTACACCTAAAAAGCAAACTCCGTTGGAATCTCCGACGAACGGTAACAACAACTCTTCCGCCTTTCTCTTGAAATGAGCTATGATGTCTGAACTGTACCTTCTAAAGTATTTTATAAATATATATATAT
This sequence comes from Funneliformis mosseae, assembly GCA_910592005.1. NCBI lineage: Eukaryota > Fungi > Glomeromycota > Glomeromycetes > Glomerales > Glomeraceae > Funneliformis > Funneliformis mosseae. The sequence goes on along the minus strand of CAJVPP010000020.1, from coordinate 50,891 downwards.
ATTTTTTTTTTTGTATGTTAAAGACACCTCCGGTGCTGTCGTCGCCGGCTCATGTCGTTATGACAGTTCTCTCGGTCTACTTACCAAAAAGTTTGTGAATCTACTTATGGGAGCAAAGGATGGTGACTTGGACCTAAACACAGCAGCAACCGCCTTAGAAGTTCAAAAGCGAAGAATTTACGATATTACAAACGTGTTGGAAGGAATTGGTTTAATTGAAAAAAATTCAAAGAATCATGTTCGTTGGAAGTAAGTGTGTGTGTTATATTTGTTTTTTAGTTGAGCAAAGCTCTTGTAATTTTATGGTTTTGCTTTGTACAACAGAAATGCGCATTCTCCTTGCCCATTGGTGATATAATCGCGTAAATAATTTTCACAATCATCACCAATGATAATTCTTACAGGGGTACACAACAGCAACAACCAGCTATACGCCAAGACTATAAACGGAGAATTGAAGAACTCAGGGCTGCAAATGAAAATTTGGAATCCGAACGTCAAGAGTTAGAAAGGGCTGAACAAGAGGTTGACACCAGTATTAAAAATATATATGAATCCGAAGAAAGTTCAAGGTCAGTCGTGTTTAAAAATTTCATCCAAATCTCCCGTTTACCCACCCACTCAATGCGTACATTTTTTAACCATTAATAGGTTGGCGTTCGTTTATCAATCAGAAATCGAGAACCTTAATTCATATCGGGGTGGTATCCTAATCGCCGTAAAGTCCGTGTCAGGGATGACACCAAACATTCCTGAACCCATTGAGGTAAAATTTATTATTCAAACTTTTTCTTTACGAATTAAGCTTGTGTTTTTCAATTCTTTCTCTTGTACTTTAATGAATTTACAGACTCAAATTTCTTTGAGTTAATAGGACGGACAACCAAATCAACCTCGTTATCAGGTTCAAATACAACATCAAAATAATCAACCCGTTCAGATATGCAGGTTATCCGACAACCCTTTAAATCATCATTTCCCCATGACAGATAATCACTTTCAGTTTGGTAATATTCCCGCTCGTGTATTCCCACAGCCAAGTCCACCCTTAAACGTTCATGATGGGGGTCATTTACGTTTTATAGCTCTTCCTCCACCGTTTCCGTCGACGCCAACTCCTCCCGATGAGGATTATGAAATTCTTGATAGTAGTATCGATGATAATGATGACAGGCATCATCATCATCATCTACATTATCATCATCATTCACACTTTCATAATCATCGTCGTCATATGTTCCTTCAAGATGACATTCGAAGTAATCGTCATCATGAAATTGGGAGCAGTGATGATATGAATGAAGATTTTGATCCACTCGGTACACCTGTTAACGCGAGAGACATATTTGATGTGATGAGACACAGTGGTCGTGAAGGATTCGTTGATATTTTTGGACGAGAACCAAATCAGAGAAGTAGAGAAGGTGGCCATAGACCTTGATAAAAAGATTTTAGAATTCCTGGTTAAGAGATATATATCGAATGGCGTCAGGAACCAGACATAGACTCACAATAAATACAGTATCAATACATACTACTTACTACATTTTAGGGCTCTGACATACATTACCTAATATCATTTTTAATATAGATAATATCATTTGATATTAAACCTAAGATTATCTAAATTACATTAGCGTCCTTATAGACAAAACATATAAAGCATCAAACGAAAGATGATGGTACCTACTTTCAACAAATATATATATTGATTGCAAAATAGAAACTGTAAAAAAAAAAAAAAAAAAAAAAAAAAAAAGAAATCTTTAAATTTCTAGTCTCCAGCTTCCTTAGACAATAGTGTTCCCTGCTTAGTTAGTAACTATTTTGCTTTTGAGGGCGCACGATTTTTTTTTTTTTTTTTTTTTTTTTAAAAAAAAACTCTCCTCTTTGTAAATTTATAACACCACAAAAATTAGACGGACATTGGGGTTTTTATCCTTTCTTTTTTTTTTCTTTTTTCATCCTTTTTGATACGTTTTTCTTCCCCCTTTTTTTTTTCGGAGGATTTATAACAAAATGAACAATTGTAAATTTGTTTTTTTCCCCGATCACCTCGATTCTTTTTTCTTTCCTTGTCAAATGATGGATTTCATGATATATTTTTTTTATGCGTATCGATTAATTTAAAAAATTAGATTAAATAAAAAAGGTAAAAAGGTGATCGGGTATTCTTTTTTTTTATGCGAATTGATAATGTAAAATTTTTTTTTTTTTAAGATAAAATAAATCCATTAAGATTAAAATAAAAAAATTAAATCAATTTTTATTTTTTTTTTTATGTTATGAAAAGTCACATGCAAAATAAAAAATTAGAAAAAGATCGTAAATATCATATGGTCGATTTTTTAAAATAACAAGTTGCTCCAGCTCGGGATCGAACCGAGGGCCTCGTGCGTGTGAAGCACGCGTGATAACCACTACACCACTGGAGCTTCTTAGTAGAATAATATCATTATCATGAACATATTCTTGTATTTCAACCCTTTGACTAAGAAAATATATATCACGGTACTTAAGTTGAATAATAGCGATATAAAAAAAGTGGAATTGTAAGATGCGGTATAATAATTTTGATTTAACAAAAAAAGGTAATGAAATCATGGCTTTTTTTTATATGTAAATCTTCACTAGGGTACTAGGTTAATAATATATGCACCAACCCTTGGAAAAATAGTAAAACGTACCCAGTCAATTAATAAATTTTATTTACAACCTGTAACGTTACGTATGTATATATGTTTATTCATACGAATATAGATAGGTTTCAGATTTTGTGCTATAATAAAATTTATATTGATTGTATAATAAAATCGATCATTGTTATTTATTTTCTTACCTAAACTGAACTAATTGTCGTCACACAACAATAAAATCTATAACGATTAAATCTTCGGAATTCAGGGTTTATTTTTTTTTTAAATTATGTAAATCATTATGTTAATTTATATGAACATGTCAATTATATTACAAATCCTGAGAAACATTAAAAAAAAAAAAAAATAATTTCCTTCACCGGATACTTTTCCGAGGGTACCACCCCAGGTAAGACATGGAATTTCCCTGACCCCTAAAAATATTGGATGTCGGCTCACCCTTGTCAAAAGGCACCATCTTAATAGGAAAAAAAAATAGATAAACCTCATAAGTTCGTGATGTGCGTTTAAGGGTTGACGAATCTCGTTATCACCGCTCTCTCGTTCGAATCGCCGCCTCACGCCAAAGGCGAATCATTTTTTTAAAAAAAATACGGACGCATATCATAACATAACAACCGGTGTGTGTATGCGTGTGTATATACTTTCTTTTGATTTTTTTTTTCTTTTTTAAACGACGGAGGTTGAAATGATTAATTTGCTTATTTAATTCGGGATCAAGTTTTACAAATTTTTTTTTTTTTTTGATACACGGTAGATTCGATAAATATGACCCTATAACATCTCACTCTCGCGTATTATTAGTAGTAATAAATATGCAGGGTAATTATTATTGTTTTTGTCGCGCCAAGGTACCAAGCATATTTCAAGAATTTACCTCATTTACCCGAAGATCAAAAAAAAAAAATGCTAAAAAAAAAAGGTCAATCGCCAAAAAAATATCCGATGATCAAGAAATGTGATATCAAGGGTAATTAATTAATCAATCTACTACATATATACACATCCGAATATACAAAATTAATTGGTTTTATTGGATTGGATAAAAAAAAAAAAAAAAACTATTTTTTTAAAGTAAAAAACAAACACACAAGAAAAATTATGTTTCATGCAAAACATTGTAACCATCATGTTCCCGCCAAAAAAAAAAAATTCAATTTGCCATGCCGTGAGTTAATTGCTTAAAAAATTTCATTCGTAAAGGGGGATCGCGTTAGGGTGGAAAATTCAAGAGTTCAATAAACAATGAGCAGACACATGAACCCTTATTATTTTTACGAAACAGGATGATACCATTTGATGAGAAATTTGATAACAACAACAACAACAATAATAATAATAAATAATAATAGGTAAAATGTGCGCACAGGATACTGATCAAGAAGGTGTGGCTTTTTTTTTAAAAAAAAAAAAAAATTTGTTAAATGGTAAATACACAAATAAATAAGCGATAAGAGGATTCCTTTTTGAAAAGTGGAAATAAACATAAGATAAGGGATAAGGTGTATCATATCTCGCGTTTTTTCTTCGGGGCCAAAAAAATTTTTTTTTTCCTAAACAATGAAGCCATCAGGAAGCATTTGTATAATTGACGGAACTTTGTTCATTCAAAACTGTCATTTTAATTGATAAATTCGATAATAAGAAGGTTCAGGGATATGAGTAAAATAAAAAAGGTGTGAAACGAAAGAATACATTGGACAGATGATGCATATATAATAATAATAACAAATATTTTCTTTTTTTTAAACGTAAACTGGGAAAAATGTGATACGCAATGTTTAACGACGTTTGAAAATGTAAAAAAAAAAAAAGTAAAAGGTCTCAAATTACTTTTTTAATAGTCCAAAAGACGTACAAATTAAATTCGGGGGGGAATCAACCTATGCAAGTTTGAACTTTTTGTCCTAGTGGATCAACATCCAATAGTAACGCAGATGCAAAATGGAAAATTAACTGTTGAAATAGCTCCGGTCCGCATTACCATGTAAGGAACTAGAGATTACTAATTTGATTGACGAAAATTTCAAAAGTAGCGAGTTAATAGAGATCGACCTTTATTTACATGTGGTAAATGGGAAAGACAACATAGCTTATTCAAAGATGATTTTCCGACGCAAGAGTTAGAAAGGGCTGAACAAGAGGTTGACACCAGTATTAAAAATATATATGAATCCGAAGAAAGTTCAAGGTCAGTCGTGTTTAAAAATTTCATCCAAATCTCCCGTTTACCCACCCACTCAATGCGTACATTTTTTAACCATTAATAGGTTGGCGTTCGTTTATCAATCAGAAATCGAGAACCTTAATTCATATCGGGGTGGTATCCTAATCGCCGTAAAGTCCGTGTCAGGGATGACACCAAACATTCCTGAACCCATTGAGGTAAAATTTATTATTCAAACTTTTTCTTTACGAATTAAGCTTGTGTTTTTCAATTCTTTCTCTTGTACTTTAATGAATTTACAGACTCAAATTTCTTTGAGTTAATAGGACGGACAACCAAATCAACCTCGTTATCAGGTTCAAATACAACATCAAAATAATCAACCCGTTCAGATATGCAGGTTATCCGACAACCCTTTAAATCATCATTTCCCCATGACAGATAATCACTTTCAGTTTGGTAATATTCCCGCTCGTGTATTCCCACAGCCAAGTCCACCCTTAAACGTTCATGATGGGGGTCATTTACGTTTTATAGCTCTTCCTCCACCGTTTCCGTCGACGCCAACTCCTCCCGATGAGGATTATGAAATTCTTGATAGTAGTATCGATGATAATGATGACAGGCATCATCATCATCATCTACATTATCATCATCATTCACACTTTCATAATCATCGTCGTCATATGTTCCTTCAAGATGACATTCGAAGTAATCGTCATCATGAAATTGGGAGCAGTGATGATATGAATGAAGATTTTGATCCACTCGGTACACCTGTTAACGCGAGAGACATATTTGATGTGATGAGACACAGTGGTCGTGAAGGATTCGTTGATATTTTTGGACGAGAACCAAATCAGAGAAGTAGAGAAGGTGGCCATAGACCTTGATAAAAAGATTTTAGAATTCCTGGTTAAGAGATATATATCGAATGGCGTCAGGAACCAGACATAGACTCACAATAAATACAGTATCAATACATACTACTTACTACATTTTAGGGCTCTGACATACATTACCTAATATCATTTTTAATATAGATAATATCATTTGATATTAAACCTAAGATTATCTAAATTACATTAGCGTCCTTATAGACAAAACATATAAAGCATCAAACGAAAGATGATGGTACCTACTTTCAACAAATATATATATTGATTGCAAAATAGAAACTGTAAAAAAAAAAAAAAAAAAAAAAAAAAAAAGAAATCTTTAAATTTCTAGTCTCCAGCTTCCTTAGACAATAGTGTTCCCTGCTTAGTTAGTAACTATTTTGCTTTTGAGGGCGCACGATTTTTTTTTTTTTTTTTTTTTTTTTAAAAAAAAACTCTCCTCTTTGTAAATTTATAACACCACAAAAATTAGACGGACATTGGGGTTTTTATCCTTTCTTTTTTTTTTCTTTTTTCATCCTTTTTGATACGTTTTTCTTCCCCCTTTTTTTTTTCGGAGGATTTATAACAAAATGAACAATTGTAAATTTGTTTTTTTCCCCGATCACCTCGATTCTTTTTTCTTTCCTTGTCAAATGATGGATTTCATGATATATTTTTTTTATGCGTATCGATTAATTTAAAAAATTAGATTAAATAAAAAAGGTAAAAAGGTGATCGGGTATTCTTTTTTTTTATGCGAATTGATAATGTAAAATTTTTTTTTTTTTAAGATAAAATAAATCCATTAAGATTAAAATAAAAAAATTAAATCAATTTTTATTTTTTTTTTTATGTTATGAAAAGTCACATGCAAAATAAAAAATTAGAAAAAGATCGTAAATATCATATGGTCGATTTTTTAAAATAACAAGTTGCTCCAGCTCGGGATCGAACCGAGGGCCTCGTGCGTGTGAAGCACGCGTGATAACCACTACACCACTGGAGCTTCTTAGTAGAATAATATCATTATCATGAACATATTCTTGTATTTCAACCCTTTGACTAAGAAAATATATATCACGGTACTTAAGTTGAATAATAGCGATATAAAAAAAGTGGAATTGTAAGATGCGGTATAATAATTTTGATTTAACAAAAAAAGGTAATGAAATCATGGCTTTTTTTTATATGTAAATCTTCACTAGGGTACTAGGTTAATAATATATGCACCAACCCTTGGAAAAATAGTAAAACGTACCCAGTCAATTAATAAATTTTATTTACAACCTGTAACGTTACGTATGTATATATGTTTATTCATACGAATATAGATAGGTTTCAGATTTTGTGCTATAATAAAATTTATATTGATTGTATAATAAAATCGATCATTGTTATTTATTTTCTTACCTAAACTGAACTAATTGTCGTCACACAACAATAAAATCTATAACGATTAAATCTTCGGAATTCAGGGTTTATTTTTTTTTTAAATTATGTAAATCATTATGTTAATTTATATGAACATGTCAATTATATTACAAATCCTGAGAAACATTAAAAAAAAAAAAAAATAATTTCCTTCACCGGATACTTTTCCGAGGGTACCACCCCAGGTAAGACATGGAATTTCCCTGACCCCTAAAAATATTGGATGTCGGCTCACCCTTGTCAAAAGGCACCATCTTAATAGGAAAAAAAAATAGATAAACCTCATAAGTTCGTGATGTGCGTTTAAGGGTTGACGAATCTCGTTATCACCGCTCTCTCGTTCGAATCGCCGCCTCACGCCAAAGGCGAATCATTTTTTTAAAAAAAATACGGACGCATATCATAACATAACAACCGGTGTGTGTATGCGTGTGTATATACTTTCTTTTGATTTTTTTTTTCTTTTTTAAACGACGGAGGTTGAAATGATTAATTTGCTTATTTAATTCGGGATCAAGTTTTACAAATTTTTTTTTTTTTTTGATACACGGTAGATTCGATAAATATGACCCTATAACATCTCACTCTCGCGTATTATTAGTAGTAATAAATATGCAGGGTAATTATTATTGTTTTTGTCGCGCCAAGGTACCAAGCATATTTCAAGAATTTACCTCATTTACCCGAAGATCAAAAAAAAAAAATGCTAAAAAAAAAAGGTCAATCGCCAAAAAAATATCCGATGATCAAGAAATGTGATATCAAGGGTAATTAATTAATCAATCTACTACATATATACACATCCGAATATACAAAATTAATTGGTTTTATTGGATTGGATAAAAAAAAAAAAAAAAACTATTTTTTTAAAGTAAAAAACAAACACACAAGAAAAATTATGTTTCATGCAAAACATTGTAACCATCATGTTCCCGCCAAAAAAAAAAAATTCAATTTGCCATGCCGTGAGTTAATTGCTTAAAAAATTTCATTCGTAAAGGGGGATCGCGTTAGGGTGGAAAATTCAAGAGTTCAATAAACAATGAGCAGACACATGAACCCTTATTATTTTTACGAAACAGGATGATACCATTTGATGAGAAATTTGATAACAACAACAACAACAATAATAATAATAAATAATAATAGGTAAAATGTGCGCACAGGATACTGATCAAGAAGGTGTGGCTTTTTTTTTAAAAAAAAAAAAAAATTTGTTAAATGGTAAATACACAAATAAATAAGCGATAAGAGGATTCCTTTTTGAAAAGTGGAAATAAACATAAGATAAGGGATAAGGTGTATCATATCTCGCGTTTTTTCTTCGGGGCCAAAAAAATTTTTTTTTTCCTAAACAATGAAGCCATCAGGAAGCATTTGTATAATTGACGGAACTTTGTTCATTCAAAACTGTCATTTTAATTGATAAATTCGATAATAAGAAGGTTCAGGGATATGAGTAAAATAAAAAAGGTGTGAAACGAAAGAATACATTGGACAGATGATGCATATATAATAATAATAACAAATATTTTCTTTTTTTTAAACGTAAACTGGGAAAAATGTGATACGCAATGTTTAACGACGTTTGAAAATGTAAAAAAAAAAAAAGTAAAAGGTCTCAAATTACTTTTTTAATAGTCCAAAAGACGTACAAATTAAATTCGGGGGGGAATCAACCTATGCAAGTTTGAACTTTTTGTCCTAGTGGATCAACATCCAATAGTAACGCAGATGCAAAATGGAAAATTAACTGTTGAAATAGCTCCGGTCCGCATTACCATGTAAGGAACTAGAGATTACTAATTTGATTGACGAAAATTTCAAAAGTAGCGAGTTAATAGAGATCGACCTTTATTTACATGTGGTAAATGGGAAAGACAACATAGCTTATTCAAAGATGATTTTCCGACGCAAGAACCAATAAAAAACAAAAACTGAAATTAAGTACTTTTGACATACTGCATTAAGTCTATTTAACGTCGTTAATTTCCTTCTTTTTTTTCCCAAACACGACCAAGATAACACAGCAAAATTAACGTTAATTTCTTTTAAAGTCATACCATCACAACGCGTTATTATGATCCCTAATCCTTCTCACTCCCCCTCGATAGCTAAATCCGAGAGCGCCCGGCTCCAATGTATATCCAAATGAGAAGAACGGACGGTCATAGGTTCTAACGATTATTAAATGGTCATTATGAGATCCGCATTTGACAATATAAATAGATATGAAAAATCTCTGATAATTTCCGAAATATATACTTACGCGAATGTTGAGCAACAAGATACAAAAAAAAATTTTTAATTTGTTTCTGTTATTATTATTATTATTATAATAAATAAATGGATTAGGGTGTGATTCATGGATTTAGGGTCAATTTTTGCTCAAGGTATTACGGGCGCACAACAACTTTTTTATCCTACCTATGATGAAATCTCTAATGGCGTGATATGAACCATGTATGATAAGTGACTTGTGATAAAAATATCGCGGAACATTTAAAAACATGTAGCGAAACGTTAAAGATCACAAAGGTCAACAAATACGAGACCTTACAACATGCAGAAAATCTTATTTGGAATAGCACTTTATGCAAACACGACAATAATTTATCGCATCTTGTTGAATTCTTTGATCATATGGATTACCTTGTGTTGTGATAAAGAAATAAAAAAAAAAAAGTTCGTTCATTTTTAATGGATACTTGTTCATTAATATATTAATAACAATCAAATACTTTTATTATTTAGAAAAAAAATTTTCATTCGTGTGGAATTGAACACCAGTGTCGTCTTTTTCCGTAATTATTATCATATTTGGAATGAATCAGAAATCTTAATGGGATGAATTAGGGGGTTGATCGTATAATTTTCTTGTTTAAAAATCAACCTTTATTTACAATACAAGAATGAATTAATAAATTTTGTGTAATTTTGATTTCAAAAGAAAGGAACAGAAGTATATACTTCCTTTATAGACCTTATACAAAGGCGAAAAACTGATTGTTTTCATTTTGGATTACCTAATCGGTCGGTTAAAATGGATCATTTGATGTTTTTCGACTTTATAAAGAGGAGAGCAAGGGTGTTTGTTTTTACTCTGCATAAGGGATGTACCGTATAAAGAAAGAATTAAAGACGAATAAGATATTTTTTTTTTTCTTGTTCTTTCTTTCTTTTACGCAGAAGATATATGTGTGGGGTTCGACTTTTATATTATTGTTTATCGGATTATCATAGTATCCTGATTTGGTGTGTTGAATTTTTTTAAGAAATACGGCTTATAATTTTTTTTGTTCTAATGAACCTAAAAAAAAAAAAGGAAGAATAAAGAAACATGTGCACTGTTTGTAACAGTTTAAAATTGGTGATTTCAGAAAACCTAGATTTTTTTCTTTTTTTCTTTTTTCCTAAAACAATGCAAAAAAAAAAAAAAAAAAAATTCCCCCTATATTTTTAATAAAAATAAATAGTCGATCTTTTCTTCTTAAAAAAATTTTCAGATGATGTTACTTTATTTAAGGGATGAGATTTAATTAGTCAAAAATACAAAAATTCAGGATATGGTTTCCGAGATTTAAGAATATTTTTTTTAAAAAAAAAAAAAAAAAAGGCGGGAAAAAATTTAGGGATATACATACATGATTAATTTAGCCGACTATTTTGTATGATCAACACAGAAACGCTGCATTTCATAAAAACTAATTTTGATGTGATTATAAATGTGATATGATGATAACCTATCATGTTTGCTTTATTATATAACATTAGCAGATTTATTTGTTTAGGGTTTATTTATCTTTCGTCGCAAGCCTTTTAAGGTATTACGAAATCTGAAAGTTAAAACCTTTTTTTTTTTTTTTTTTTCCCTTATTGTAAAAATCTCATCAATTTGGACCACCAAAAACGTACCAAACGTACGTTGCTTATTAACAATAGTATTCTTTTTTTAATTTTTTTAATATTGTGTGCCAATTATTTGTTTTTTTATAACGAAAATGTCAAAAGAATAAAGGGAAAACGTGTCCTTCAAAGGGAGAATAACGGTTGGTACTGAATTTTTGAACTTTAGGTCTTTTATCATGTAGCACAACATCTTTTGGATTCTTTTATTTTTATTTTTTATTTTTATCTTTAATTTTATTTTTAATTCCTAATCGTTTTATCACAAATAAAAATATAAACAACATCACACCTTAATTTCTTATGTTACGACAGAAAAAAAAAAAATTTTTTTTCATGCAAGATGCCTATGTATGCTATCTATGTGATGTAAATACTCTCAGATTCGCCGACGAAAAAAAAGAAATATACTGAGATGAGAAGGTAAAAAAAAAAAAATGTCTCAGGTTAAACGGATTTAACGGGATTACAATTACAGGATTTGACATTATTGATTAATAATGGATAGTGGTTTTCAAGATGATTATGTCATGATCCTTTGCATCTTTCAACCGATCGAATAATGGTTTGTTCTTATGCAAAAATCGATTCATGTGATTTCTCGTATGGAGATGTTAAATGTTGATTATTATTATATTATGATAAACTTGATGCACATTAATACTTATCGTGCACTCATGCAATTTAATGACTTGCTTTAATTTTTGGTGATGTCGAAGCGGTTAGAATTTAAAAAACAAAACATGAATGAACCCAAAAAAGGCATAACTATCAGCAAAGGAAGCAGCAAAGAACAGATAGCGGGTCGCAACAGGAATTGTTTGGAAGCACCACTCACATACATCATGGTATGGATCTTGATTATTAGCCTAAGGTCATTCACCTTAAAGTTCATCCAAAATCAAATTTATTCACGTTGTTGAACAGAAATATTTGCTGCCTTAATTATTGAACTCAAATAAGTTTTTCTTACTTACGATTTTGGTGAAACCTTAACCGTGAAGAATAAGAATTCAAATTTCAAATTGGGACCTAAAATAAGACATAATCGAAGGTCCGATACATGCTTATTTAGTTAAGGTTTTCCGCCAATGGAGTCGGTGGTTGCAATCGAAGCCTTCTTTTGGAACTTTGAACCAGCAATTTAGAAATGTGTCATTTTTTTTTATTATTATTATTTTTATTTATTTATTTATTTATTTTTATATTTTTTTGATTTGAATCGATTTATTTCATTTATTAGAAAAATTTATAAAGACAATAATAGGTCAAAAAAAAAAAAAAATTATGAAAATTATGAAAATTATGAAAATAATGGAATTTCAAATATAATAAATTAATCTAGAAAGATATTTTCCCTCACTTTTTTTTTTTTTATTTTTATTATTTATTTATTTTTTTTTATTATTATATTATCAATATCATTATCTTCCAAATTAAATAAAAAAATAAATAAATAAAATTTGTTAATGTACAAAAAAAAAAAAAAAATTAAAAAAATAAAAAACAAAATATAAACAAAAAAAAAAAATATGTATAGAATAAAAAAAAGAGAAAGAGAAAAAAAAAATTTTTTTTTTTTTCTTTATTAAAATATATATATATTATAGTGAAAAATTAAGATTCGTATCAAAATTATCAAATAAGGCACAATCATCATTATTTGTATCTGTAAATAAATTACAATTGGTTTCATCTGGAACAATATTTGGAATATTCGTGATATTTTGTATGGGATCAATAAATTGAGAATTATCATATGTAATCCAAGGCATATAATCTGTCGAAGTTGGTGAAGTTACAACATGTGATGATGAAGATGATGTCGGAGATTGAGAAGGTACAACGTAATCAGCCGCGTATGTCCAATCTGGCACATGCGCAGAATTTGGCGGAAAGAAGGTGTTCTCGTCCAGGGCGCAAGAAGAAGTGGTTGGGTAGGGGGACGTAACAAGATCATCAGCGATCGTTGCCGTAATGGGATGTGGTGAAATTGGCATTAGCCCATAATTGACAAGTTGGTCTACGGTCTGTTTATAAACGTTGCTGAATATTATCGAAAACGCTGCTTGCTCTGGAGATAATATTCCCAGAGATGTCATAACATCATGATTATTATTATTATTATTATTATTTACACAATGAGCCGTGCATTGACATCTTTGTTGTGAAGGAGAGAAATTTAAATGTTCATTAAAAAATGGTTTGTCTGTGGTGGGTTCAATCCAAAGTGAAGCCGGAGCTCGTGAACGTGGCATGTTAACAACAGCATTTGGCGAAGTAGGGGTGTGCGGTGGAGGAGTGTGCGGTGGAGAGTGATTACTAACAGAAATGTTATCGGCGGAATTTTCTTCTTCCTGCGAAGAGGATGAAGAACTTTGCATGTCGAACGCTGTAAAAGCTGATTCCATTGCGGCTTGTTTTCGATGTTGCATAGGAACTTCATCATTCATTATCTCATTTTCATTATTCTTATGATTATTTAAATCCTTTATCATCTCTTTGGAACTGCTTTGTGACCTCGTTTTATTTTTACTATCCTTTTTTTTTGGTTTATATTTATAAAAGGGATATTTCTTTTTATGTTCCACAAGGGCCAAATCCGCCTCCCTTTGATATCTTAATTTGATCGCTTCGGGTTCTTCCTTCCACATCTCCGCCACAGTTTTTGATGGATGACGCTCGTTCGATTCAATTTTTCCAATGGATTTAAATTTCGCCAATTCCTTGGATTTATTCCTATGGTATATAATGAACGCGTTAGGTGGTCTTGGTACTTTTATGTCATAAGGTTTTGATGAATTGCAATTTGTAATTCGTCGTTTCTAATTGTTTCAAAAATAAATAAAAGAAAAATTATTTATAAATAAAAAGAGTTTGAAAAAATTTTTTTTTTCTTTATTTAAAATATAATGAAAATCACCTGGTGATATCCTTCAGGAACCCATGAAATTTGCCCTTTGTCTTGATCGACTTGTAATAGTCGATTCTGAACATTGATTGGAGGAGGGGTGTCGTTTGATATTAAGTGGTTGTTGTTGTTGTTGGTCTTACGAATATTGAGCTGATATTTTAGTGTAAAAGGAACCTTTTGTTTTGTTTCCGATTTACTGGGTTTTGCCGTTGTGGATGATTTTGATTTGTTTACAGTGGTAATGGTTGTGGTGGTGGTGGTGGTGATATTGGAAGCGGGATCTGTTGGTGTAGAATTATTATTTTCATCGTCTTGATTCATTTCCCAAGAACACGAATCAATTTCCATTATGCTTTTTTTTTTTTTGAATGTAAAGGGAATCGCGAATAAGATGAAATCACAGGGGGGAAGCTCAGATAAGATAAAATTTGACTGATGAGAGAGAAGGAAAAAAAAAAAGAGATTCGTGTAGGATAAAAAGAAATGTAATAATGTGTGTTTCTCTTTCAAAAAGAAATTAGCAAGTCAAAAGAAAAAAGAAAAAAGGAAAAAAAAAAATTATGAAACAAATTGTTGAGATTTAATAGCGGAAATGATCGTATGCATTCATCGAAACAACCTTGATAATGTATCTAATTCTGGGTTGATTGTTTTAAAAAAAAACAAAAAAAGAGAATAAAATGGAGACGTGAAGTGTGAAATTAGGGGTTATCTTCCTTCTTCTTTTCCTTTTTCTTTTTGCCGTTATTGGTCTTTTTAAGGAGTAAAAAGACGTGAAAGAAAAAAAAAATTTTTTTTTCTCGTTTTATCTTTTTTTTTTTTTTTTTTTTTAAAGAGGGGAAAAAAAAAAAAATTAAAAGAATGCTACCTTAGTTTTATAATTTTTTTTTTCTTTAAAACCGAAAGAAAATACTTTATTCGATTTTTAAAATTTTTAAAAATTAAGAACGATTAATTTATCGACCATTTTATATAATTTTTATTTAATGCAATTGAAATATATTATTAAAGTAAAAATATATTTGTGCAATTACTTATTTCTTAAAAGGCTAGTTTAATGTAATTTTTTTTTTTTTTCTTTATCACCCCTCTTTCATATCCTTACATAAAAAACCTAAGAATGTTATCCCCAAACCCTTGATGACGATCATAAAAAAAAATGCACCCTCAAAAATTTATCCCCGAAATTGTATCATATGAACCAGTTTAGTTAGATTCGATTTTTTTTTTTTTATTGAAAAATTCTTTCTTCGTCTCTTACACCTTTACCCCTCCCTTACCTTTCACATCTCAAACCTCTAAACGTTTGATTATATTTGCTCCTTGCGCTTTGATGCAACCTAAAACATTTAATTATTTTTTTCTAGAAGAAAGGACGTAAATCTGGCGATAATCTCATTATTTAAAATTAGAGTAGTGACGGAGCAGGTGAATCACAAATAGCCCACATAGGAATAGACGGTTATGGTCATTTTGTTTAGCTAATTTGTCTACAGTTTTTTTTTTATTATTCATAATCATAGTTATCTTAGTTAACAATGGGTTTTTTCGGAAAATATTTTTTTTTTTTTTTAATCAATCATTGCCAAATGAAATCTTTTTAGAAAGCTAAAAAAAAAAGAAAAGATTTTTCAATTTCTTCCAATTATGACTTTTTTACGAACACTATAGCTCTAAACATGTATAAGAATTAAAAAATTTCGAACCAATCATCAAACTCGAACCGATTTGCCGAGGTCAACCATTATTAGGTAAAGACGCAAATCTTACCAATTATTGGTACCCCTGTTGTAAGAAAACTACCGTTCAAGCAATCAGGTGGTTACACGCCTTGTCACCCCTAAACGTTTTTTTTTTTTACGTCAGAAAAATTTTTTTTTTAGTTTTATCAGATCGCTTTCATTGCCAAATAAGTACGTTTTGCTCATGAATTACATTAAATTAAATAAAATAAATACCTTTCATAAATAAATAAATTACAAATCAATTGAAATGAATTTTATTTCTACTCTATTTTTATTTTTATTATTTATTTGATTTGTACCTATTTGAGCAGTTTGTACATGTAAATAACTGACTGATTTCTCAGAAAACACGAAACACGATCAATGAACGTGATGACCTTTCCAGAGATGAGTAATTCATTCAAATTCATGAAGCCTGAAAACTCCGCTAGTACAGCATATGTACGCTTATCATCACTCTTTTTTTTTTTCTTGCATCCGCCGTATATAAATCAAATCTGCGTATACGGTAGGCATTTTCTTTGACCAAAAAAGAATAAGTGATTAACATATCCATAGTGCAAAAAAAAAAAATAAAATAAAATAAAATAAAATAAAAATAAATTTATATGGAAGTTGAAACATAATTTAATAATACCGAAAAAATAGATGAAAAGATGATCTAATAATCACACTCTCTCACAGTGCATCTTCCTTCGATTACCATTTATATTATACATTATAAACAAGAACCAATTAACATTTTACTCATTCATTCTATAAAGAATCACAATAAATGAGATTTTATTATAAAGTGGCTGTATCTTTTATTTCTTTGTAATGAGCAAATTAAGCAACCGGAATAAAACTCCTGAAGGAAGAAAGATCATAAAATGATGAACCCTTTTTTTTTTCTCTTCGCTTATTGTTTACATGCTGTACCTTATTATTTTTTTTTTTTTGAAAAAAAAAATTAAGGTCTTCCCCTCCTTTTACGTCAACCACTAATTTTCTTGTTTAGATCGGGACAGGACGTAGATGTACAGACAGACGATAAGCTGACCTTTGTTAAATACTGACGGGCAAGAGTTTTCATTAAAATAAAAAAAAACAAACAAAAAGATGTATTATTTTATGTTATATACAAAAAGAGAAGCATTTAACCAATTATGTGATTCAAGTCTTTGATAAATATACGTTATAATTAATATATACCATATAATTTATGATCATTGAATTGATTTTTACACAATCTGACAAACCAATCAAATAAAATGCTCTATTTTACATCTTAAACTTGTTAAAAAGTTTAATCTTTGAACCACCAATTTATCTGCAGAATCAGCTTATCACCCTAAACGCGTAATAGTAAATTCAGTAAATTTAAAGCGATCAAATTAAAGGAGTGGAGGTAAAAGTAAGGAAAGAAAAAATGGTCAAATTAAGTATTATTGGCGCCTTCGGTTGGTACTAAAGGGGCGAAAGAATGATGCATGAAAAAAAAAAATAATAAAATAATAAAAATAAAAAATCATTTCTTTTTAATTCTTGCTTTAAAATAATTCGCACACATATAAATGTGATAATTATGAAAAGAGGAAAGGTGCGTCATTGTTATACATGAATTAAAGTTAAATTTCCGATTAGAAATTGAAAGAATTTTATACTTAAACTTGCATTATATTTTACCCCATTTAAATTCCTTAAAGAACATTTTGGGTAATAAATAAATAAATAAAGCAATTTTTAGGGTTAAAAAGGCTTCACTTAAAAATAAGCACGTTGTGTATTTTTCAAATTTTAAGCTTAAATCTGAAACCATTTAATTGGAAATTTGTTTAAGAAAATAGACTAGTAACCCTTGTACAATAAATAACAAAGAATCTATAAATGGTACGACCCGGCTTAATTAACAAATTACCTTTTATGATTCTAATAATTTCTCTAGTAAAGAAAACTTGGAAACTCTAGATGACGAGAAATCCTAGACCTTGAAATTAGAATACATTAGTATTCTTTTTTTTTTTATAATAAAAGGACAATACATCATCAACATACTCACCTGGAATTAACATAAATGCATGATTTCCTCCTCGGAAAATTTGATTTCTCCGTTAAATGTGTGAAGACTTTTTCCCTACATTATGCATCTAGTAAGATTATTGGTGACGCGTATGTGGTTTGAGATTGCTAAACGCGTTTTTTTTTTTGATTTTCATCGGCAAATCATGTAATGCGGTGGCGCAGTAAGTCCCGAAATTCAATAAAATCAATCAAATCCTTAACATCATCACTCTCTAGTATTCTGCTATATAATTATTGCAGAAAAAAATATATATATATATAAAGAAGTCTTATTTTCAACGGATTCACCCTTGTTTTATAAATTGAATGCAATATCTAATCGACATATATGAGAATTAATATGATGCAATTCTTGTCGTATAAAAAGAACCTTCCGCTTTTACTTCTATATTTGGCAAAGAACATTTACATAACTCTCGTTCGCGTGCTACAACAGTTGGCATTGACAAAAGCCTTTAGCCAAGCGGGATTTCTCAACTTGCGCCTAGCTTTTTATGTATGGCCTCATGAATTCTGAACGTTTGAACTGGTACGCTAGTGTCCTTTGGTTCACACTTTTCGTGTTGAAAAAATTTCTATATTGGGTGAACGATGATTGCTGCATACATAAAAGAACCTTCTCGGCATTCTTTGTCGTTCTCTCATAAGGCGGTAAATTTTTTTTTTATTTCATTAGCCCGAGGATACCGTTCCTAAATTGGTCTCTCCCGCTTATTAAATTCGTTCTTTTATTTATTCTCCCCTTTATTTTTCCGTAATACTATAGGCAATTTTGAAAGAACTTTTATTGATACAGCATAACTCTTGTAATAATATATTACAAAAAGTAAAGCAAAAGGGAATTCAATGACAAGAGTCATTGTTAGAACTCGGGCTACTTTTCTTGTGTGCTTTTAAAAGGTAGTACATCATTTTCGATCGGTGACCATTATTTATGATCATTCCACACTAGGTTAGCATTATTTACGGGTTAACAACTTTAGGAAAGTATTACAAATATTTAGATTGACGAAGCAAGTAATATACTGTATTTAGTGAACATTCGATTTCGATTTCCGGATTTTCTTTTCTTTTTTAAATGCTAGTCGCATGAATAGAACGGCCAGAACCTCTTTTTCCTAAAAAAGACTTTTTTTTTTTTATGTTCTACAAAAGGGTTTGGTGTTTATTAAATTCATGTATTTATTCTTATGTACTTCTTTTTATTTATTTTATTTATTTTTTATTGATTTCTGATTAAATGAGAATAATATGAACAAAAATCAATCGATTTGATATTATTTTCCCGATAATTTTTTTTTTTTTTTTTTTAAAAAAAATTTATTTATTAGTCCGCCTTTTTGATTACTTTGATCTTTCACGTGTTATCAAGAGATTAATTCAAGAATGTAGGGGTGATTATGATCCAACTGCACGAAGTCATCAATGAAATATGCATAAATCCAATTGACCTGTAATTTTATGACTCATTATGGAAATGCGAGAGAGAGCAAAACTTTTACGTGCGTCAGACCGTTACTTTGTAACACGTGTTGTAAATGGGTCGTGACCATATCGTTTCAAAGGAACGATATCGATAATATTAAAATGTACCTGTACCCCGTACATTTAGATTAATAATGTAGGTTGAGAGTGTACATTTAAGGAGGGCGTACATGGTACGTGCAGGTATTATCGTAAAGTTCAACAGGACAAAATGTTTTTATTATTTGAACTATGATGATTGTATGCTGTCATTTTTTAATTCCCCGCAAAACGTAACAATAATGCCGCTAAAGTAAAAAATCATTACTATAATTCCGCTAAAGTCAGCATAACCAAAATCCTTATTTTAATTCCGCTATAGTCAATAAATTCAAAAAAATCCTTACTATATAATTCCGCTAAAGTCAGTAAAACCAAAATCCTTACTATAATGTCGCTTAGAAGTCAGCAAAACCAAAAATCCTTACCATAATTTTGACCAAAGCAATTAATTTTCTCGTGCGTTTTATGTCCACGATTTGAATTTTTTAAAAAAAAAAAAACGCCCAACTTTGGCCAAAAGAAATTTCACAAATTATAAAGTTACAGCAAAATTTTAATAAAAACAATCAATTATAAAACTATAACGAGATTTTTTTTTTTTTTGCAAGTATGCATTCGCTACAAAGTGTCTCACTCATTATGCAACAAATTCGTTATAAACCGATCCGACCGTAATGATCATTTCCCGAAGGACCGTGCTGAATTTTTCTTAATTGGCAATTAATTTTCATCCAATGTGAAGAAAGAAGAGTCGTCCACGCATTAAATCGTGATATAAAATTGAAAAGTACGACCCGAAAATTTCAATTTGATAGGGATGTTAAGCGGTCTTTAAGCGGTCCCTTATGATTTAAGAGATTACTAACTCTAGAGAAGTCTAATCACTTATCTAAGATAAGTAACCCCATCATAAAAATTTTATAATTAATTTGTAAAAAAGCGAAAATGATATTCAAAATTGGCAATTTTGATGGGACCGCTAAATGTAGGACCGGTTCTAGGGACCCGGTCCTAAATCCTAAAATTTTAAACTTTAAGAAATTCTGGGATTCCGGGAGGGTTTATTATTTACTTTCATTAAGTATCTCATTAAAACATTATAATAGACAAGTTTCATAATAAATTTGTAAAAACAATTCTTTGTAATTTTCTTGGGACTTTTAGGATCGCTTAGGACCGCTTAACATCCCTACAATTTGAACACCGATTCGAATATCCCATAAAAAAATATATTTATTTATTTTTTACTTGATATTTGAATTTCGAAAGGAACAAAAAGTCATGTGACTGTTTGTAAAAAAAAAAAAAAAAAAAGGATTTTCCCATTCAAGTACTTCATAATTTCTTACTCATTGATTAATTCAATCCTTAAAATTAATTCCTTTATCAAAATAAAATAAAATAAAATAAAATTAAAATTAAAAATAGAAAAATAATAAAAAAAAAATTATCATAATTATCATAGTAAATCCTATCCTAAATTTTATTTTTACCAAAATCGTTTAAGCAGCATTATGCGTATGTATATGCGTTAGATCTCCGTAATTTCACACCCATATATAGCAAAATCCATATATTATCATCAAGAAAAAAAAAAAAAAAAGACCTTTCTTCTCTTCCTTTGAAAAAAAAAAGAAAAGAAAAGATTTGACGAAAATACTCACGAGAATGATTGAGTTTTTATTTCAAATCCATCAAAAAAGAGTACAAAGGGAAAATCTCGCGTGGCACGTCATGAATTAAAAAAGTCTCCGCATGTTTTTTTTTCTTGATTTTCTATAAAGCATACGTACGTTACACGAGCAAAAAGTTAAATCACTATATTATTCTCGCTTTCATGCAAGCAAATAATACTTACTTGGCGTAATTTCTCCATATAAGTCAACAGTTTTGAATTGCGTCGTGATACAACTAGTGGAGCCGAAAAAGGATCTTTCTCTTATAAAGAAAGTTAGTTACCTTCAAGCTTTTTTTGATTGAATTCACATTTAGAAAGTAGATCCCCAAGACAATGCAAAATGTATGGAACAATATTAGACTTACCCGGTCATTACCGTTCGTTGATTTGCAAAGGTTTGTGGATTATTAAATCTAAATAAGGTGAACTAAACAATAGATCTTATAGATCTACTTTAATATTATTATTATATCACAAGGGCTAAATATAAATAAAGATTGACCCCATTTAATGGAAAGTTTAATAACTTTTTATTTTTCACTGGTTGATAAATGGAGAAGGGAACAATATGAACATAAATTGTGGCTTGCTCTCTAGAAAACGATTTTTGGCCACATCCAATCGGAGTTTAATGAAGCACCAGAATTTTGACAGGAATTCTTTTTTTCAAAGAACTATCAACTGAATTTAAACCCTACATATTATTCCGAAGGCAATTGTTGTGGCGCTATGTTACACTGATTAAGTAAATTCAGTCGAAGAAAAAAAGGGACGCCAGTGAACAATCAATCTTTTGTTTGTTTTTAATTACAGGTCGGATGATTACGTGTGGTATTGAGGCTGAACCGAAAAAAAAAATATGCTAAAATATAATTACGTTTGATTTTTTTTTTCTTTTTAAACTCAAATGTGAAAAATCAAAATTGTTCATGGGTAATAATAATGTAATTGTTTATTTTTTGAATTTTATTAAAAAAGAAAAGAATAATAACAAACAATTGATTGAGCACAATATTCAAGATTATAATCATTCATGATGAAACTCATTTTTGCTGGTATGGTTTTGAATCCTCTTTTAATAATATTCATTCAACATGTGTAAATATGAGAAGAAGGAAACGATCTTTGATTGATTCTTTTAATAAAATAAAATATGTGTCTGTTATGATATTGTTCTTTTTACCTCAATGTTTTAGCGCATTTTTTTTTTTATGGCCTCACTTTTTTGTCATTATTATTTAATCCGAATTCATTGGAAAATGACTTTTTCTTTTTGTTTTAAAAAGAAAAAAAAAAAAAAAAAGGAAAAAAGATTACGCTCGTTATGTCCAAAAAGGCTTCATACAAAAAAAAAAAAAGATTAACAAATATAATTAGTGCACAACGTAACCTTAAACCAGAAAATCCAAACAATTGATTTTCAATGAAGACGACAATACAAACAATAAACTAACTTACCTTTTTATCATCAAGTCACACACAAACAGCATCCCCGCGATACAAGGTTACAAGCGTCACGCCGACGTGAAAAGAATCAAAAGAACGATCCCCCTCACCTATTTTAAACGTTAAATTAATTCATCCAATAAAAAATCAAATCGAATCAAAGTAATATATACGCTTAGACATGATGACGCGTTATGATTAAATTACAGTAACTTACATTGACGCAGGTGTTGATACATGTTGTCTTACAGATTCAATTTTTTTTTTTTTTACGTTTTGAGAGATGTGAGACCGTAGGCTACTAATGGTCTGTGCGCTTCTCATAATATTAAGAAATGGTGTGTGCATAAAGATTGTTATGCTGTTGACGAATCATCATATTATTTGAAAACTTTATATCAAAGAAGGTTTTTCAGATGACTCATGATATCGTTTTAAGTGCATTAAGGAATTAAGGAGTTGAGAAGTAACCATTGTTATTATTATTTTTCTTTATTTTTTAATTGATGGTGTTGTATCATGATTCCACATAAAAATCATCAAATTGGGCTTGGACGAATAAATCTCTGTTGAAAAGGATGAAAATCGATTTCCAAAACGCAAAAAAAAAATTAAATAATGATAAATTCATATTTTCTGAATTAAACCATATTTATACATCATTTCTTATGGATGATTGTTAAGCCTTAACTATGCTAGATAAGAAAAATATATATATAGGGATATATATATATATGCATATCTATCTACATGATTCGTAATATTAACGTGGGGAAATAGAGGAAAAAAAAAAAAATCTGGGGGCACTTACTAATTCTTTATCAAGGGTTACACGACTTTTCGCACAACAGAGTGTTGAACAATAAAGAGCGATTATTCATTTTTTTCTTTTTTGAACATTAGACCGTGAAAAAATGGATCTAGCATATTTTAAACCAACGCTATCACATGAATGTAAATACCCTTAGCCGCAGGAATTTTGGCTTCGATATCGTCGTCATAGTCAAGCCACATGTATGTCTTTTGGAACAATCATTATATTCTCAGTTTTGGTAAAACTTGACTAAATATAAAATCATTCCTTTTTATTCTCAATCACATGAATCCCCGAGTTCAAAGCGTCCCTCACCATTCTGGTTGCAACTTTCCCCGGGTCATCGCTGAGTCAGATCATGACGAAAGATTATTATTGTTATGATTATTCAGGTTTGTTTGTATTTTGGATTTCGATGGTTTTCCATTTACTCGTTCATTCAGTTCAATCAAAAAAATGTCGGGTTAATTTAAAAGTCAAAAAAAATGATTAAGAAAACAATAATCTTATGAGATAATTTATTTTAAACAAGCAAAAACCTTTTTGCTTGAGATGGCGTGTGAAAAAATTAATTTAATTCATTTAACAAGAACAATGCAACATTGAAAATCTTTTGTTGGATTTTTTTTTTATTTTTCTTATCGAAAATCAGTAAATTTTTGAAAAAAAAAAAAAAAAAAAAAAATTACCTTCCCTTAGGTCAAAAAACATTATCATCTAATCAAAAAAAAAAAAAAAAAAAATAAAGAAAAAAATAAAAAAATTATTCCCATTATCACAGAACAATCGAAAATTGAAATGGATATGCTCGATATTTTTTCATCATTATATTATTTATTGTCAAAGAATAATCGGAAATTAATGTTAATTGAGATAATGATGGATTTATTATGTATTATTATTTTGGATTCTTTCTCACTCTTCTTTTCTTTTTTCTGGGGGGGAGGGCAGCGACTTTTCCTTATTATGAAATGGTTGATTGCATTATTATCTAATGAATATTCGGTCGGTAATTGACGGGATTTCATGATACGCGATTGATACGGTCAACTAAAGATAATAAAAATAGGCGAATTTCCTAAATAGAGGGAGATTAAGCAAACCTGCGACAAAAAGGCAAATTCATGCCACATCTCCCGAAAAAAAATGGAAGCGTAAACCTCGGAAAAAAGCTGAATCGTAATTTACCAAGCAAATCACAACGTATCTTTAAAGGAAACTTGCACCTTCCATTGGGCGAACATCTATCTATTTATACCGAGTAATATTGATAAAAACAAAAACGCGAGGTGTTTTTATTTTTTCTTTCACAACATTTTCCTTTCAATTGGTTGAACAATAGAAAAATTTTAATTAGAATTCCTAAAATAATCTCTCATACATGATTAAAACAATGGATTTATGTATCTGAATAAATTTTTACTCTTTTTAGTCTTAAAGATGTATGTACTTTTTTATGAAAGAGACTAACAACAACAAAAAAAAAAGTCGTGTTTGTTCCTCAGATTTGATTCGGTGTCAAAAAGCGATTGCCTTTTTTGACATTATTGACATATCGTTTTGATGATTTTCAGACTTTTTTTTTTTTCCCATGGGGTGAAATGATTTTAACAAAAAATTCGCGATAATATTTTTAACCCACGAGATTCGTGCTCCATCACGTGAACGATCACGTCAAAGCGAATGAGAATTGATGAAAATGCTGGGTCACTGGATCAAAAAAAAAAAAAAACAGGATTTAGCAAGAAATTGTTTTTTTTTTTTTTTTTTTTTATACATGGCATGATTATGATATGTAAAAAGAACAATACAAAATCATCACTCCTTATGGATAATGAACCTTTCTTTGGGGAGAAGGTTCGATGACCCGAGTCACCGGAATTTTAGAAAAGGGTAAAAAAAAACCTTAAAATTTTCGTGTTTTTGTTTGTCGACATTTACGTCGACTCATTTCCCAAATTCCCGTATCCACCCCTTTTTTCTCATAATTCCATCTTAAAATTGCGTATATCGTCCAACAGAAGGAATCGGAACCGAATGTCTGGGGATGGATGGGACACACGTGACAAACAAATGGGTTCTAGACTTTTATGAAGATAGAAAAAATGGAGAAGGGTAGGGGACAATACAATCTAATTTTGTAATGCTTTCATCTTTATTTGTTTTTTTTTTAACACAAGGGAAGGATACCAGTTGCTTACATACGACCGGTATATTCTCACATGCATGCATTTACATTTCATACATGTCCATCTCATACATCTTTAAAAAATCAAAAGAGAACAATACAAAAATTAAATTTTGGAGAGTTCCCCTTACATCGGCCCTATTCATCACGTCCGTCATTTGTTTGCTGCGGTTCGAATCTTAATCCCAGCCGTGACGCGCGTGCGCTAACATAATTGCCATAAATCCTCGATAAAGACTCAATCTACGTAACAAAATATAATTCTATTAAATAAATAATCAAACTTGTGATTTAAAGTATTTGGCGGGATTTAACCATCATCTTATATGTTGAAAGGGGGGGTAGTATTGTAGGTTTAGCATGTTATGCAAGGGAGAATGTTTTTATGCGAGTAAAGACAATAGTAAGGAAAAAAATGAAGTTGTCATTTCATGCAACCAGTCGGGATTTCGGTTTGTATCACCACAAACAACGATCCTTTAGGGCAATGATTGACCAATTATTTGAAACAGTCTCTTTTTAACGAGGCATAAACTTTAACTCTACTGTCAGACTAAACTTGAATCGTTATTAAAATGACCGATTATACCTTGTATTTTACATTTTAAGTTCATTTTAATTTCCAATTAAAGCTTTAAACTACGGTGAATGCCATATTTGACGAGACGCAGCATTCCAAAGGGTCCTTGAAATACAAACAAACAGTTTTATTATGGGAAAATTTCTTCCAATTGTTTCCGAATTCTTCCATTCTCTTATCTTTCAAACCTAGCCTATCTTTATTTCGGGCAAAAAAAAAAAAAAAAAGTACAAAACAAAAAAAAAAATAAAAAAAAATAAAATATAATAATTTTCTCAATTTTCACAACAATGAAGACGACGAAAGTGACATTTTTTTTTTTTTTTTTGATATCCGACGATTCTTTCCCAATGATAAACATGGCATTTAACAAGGTAAGTATATCTGCCGAACGGGACAAACGGGGTTCGAACCTTGGATGTCAATTTATTTCTGGTTTAGCTTTGGATAAACGTTTTTTCATTTTCATTTTTTTTTTTTTTGATTAAAAAAAGTTTAACTTGTCGAGCGTTTAGGTACTCAATCTCTTATCTGATACCCCCAAAAAAGGTGACGATTTTAAAAGAGCGTTAGCGTATAGGGAAGTTTATACAACAGAAAAATCGCGAATTAAATTGTTGGGATGTCTCACGAGCAATTCAAAAGAACAATGGGATTGACTGAATAGGAAATTGGTAAATGCGTAAATGATATGCCGATTTATGGATATATTAATTTTTCTTTTAATTGAAGTGGCAAGCGAGCGTTTTCTTTCTAACACATTTTAAAACAAGAGTCAACAGGGCTAAACCATTTTGTGCAAGGGTTCGAGTTGAAATTGGTCCATGCGCGTCATTTGCCAAGTGTTACCTATTTTTTTTTTCTCTCTCCTCTCCCAAATATGAAGGGAGAGAACAATAAGGCTATTATCTTCAATTTTAATTACTGTATAAACAACTTTAAAACATCGATTATGAAAAAAAAAAAAGTACATGTACTTAATAAATTACATAAA
This sequence comes from Funneliformis mosseae, assembly GCA_910592005.1. NCBI lineage: Eukaryota > Fungi > Glomeromycota > Glomeromycetes > Glomerales > Glomeraceae > Funneliformis > Funneliformis mosseae. Next base: position 23,899 of record CAJVPP010000020.1, on the reverse strand, counting down.
CACATCCGTACGTACATCCATCATAATTCCTTCAAAATAATCAAAATAATCAACCACACATATATTTATCCCGAAATTACAAAAAGAACAGAATGAAAAAGTATTCATAAGCAAGCAAGCAAGCAAAGCAAAGCAAAGCACAGTAACGCCAACTTAATTATTAAAATCATGTAGACCAGCATGTTATAACACGAGATTGTGCATCCTTTCCTATATAATCTACTTTAAGCTATTAAAAGCGTCTTTATTAAAAATTTTTTACGAAACAGAAAACTTTAAAATGTAATCCTAAAAAAAAAACCTAAAATTCTTTTTTTTTTTCCAGTGTGGATTAATTCGGAATGTAACGACATTACATTATCACCCGAAAGAACGAAAATGACAGGTCATAAGGGGGGGAGGGGGGGTGGGTTTGCTGCGCCATAAACATTTTTTTAAAAAGAGGTGCCGCAGTTCCGATCTCTTCACCTCTCTCTTTAACGAAAAGATGATCCTTAAGATGAGAGAGAGAACCTTGAATCTTTCGAATATGTAAATGTAAATAAAAACAAATTGCCAAGTAAGTGTGCGGGATATTTAAAACCTAAAAGCGCACGATAACGTCGTTTGTGAGTTTTTACTAATACACAAAAAACGTAAGCAGCCTTTTCAATATAAATCATGTTTACATCAAAGCTCAATGCATTTTCAAACGTAACGTATCGCGTTTTAAAAATTAACCACCTACCGTTTAACGGAAGGATCCGTTTAAGATTTACAGCTACCTGTTGTCATAATATACACACATTATGTTATATTATTTGTTTATGTTGTACCTTTCGTTGTAATCAACAAAAGATTCTAAATGAATGACTTAACCAAAATTAAGTTCGTGTTTTTTTTTTTTTTTTTATCAATCAATCGTTTTCATAAAAAAAAAAATTTCGACAAAAATTTTTTTTTTTTTTAACAATCACGAGATGTTTGTAAATATGTATGTTTGTTGTACATTTAAAATTAATATTTTTTTTGGGGGGCGCGGGAATTCAAAGTTTAAATTTTTTTTTTTCTTTGTTATCTTTTAATTAATCTAAAATAGTTATATTTTTGTTGTTGTTTAACCCATCTTACATTTAATAACATTTAATATATATATAAAAACCACGCATGTTATTTGACATACAGTATTTTGCTTATATTAATAATTGATATCATGAGTTCCACGCGTTTTCATTATATATTCGAACAGTGAGGCTTAGGTATTAATTATTTCCTTTTTGGTCAAGTCCTTGTTCATCATATCTTCATCTCAAGAACAATGACAAAGAAAGTTACAAGGTTTTTCAAATGGTATGATGACGAATCAAAGATTCATTTAAGGTCGGTGTAGCACATTTCCCTTTCAACATCACACGAATTAGGAAGTCATACGTTGTTATCTAGAAGCAAGAACAAAATCGGTCTGGCGTTTCAATTATCCTGTCAATTTGTGAAGGGATTTGCCATCTATCAACAACATTGGGGAAGCAGGGTGAGCAAGGGAAGGGGGAAACTGGCAAAAGGAAACTTGAAAAGTAAATCTTTTCCTTTGAAAAGGAAAGAAAAAAGGGGTGGGTGATTCATGATTTAGGAGAGACGTAGGATTTCTCTTTTTAAGATGTGAGAAACCCACTGCAACCGTTCATCATTAGTACAACCGTGTGCGACCGTGTCACCCATACAAATAAAAAAAAAAAAGATTGATTTATCGTTGTATCAAAAATTAATCAAAATGGGCAATAGATTTCGCGTTGCGTCATTTAAAACACGTAATTTTTTTTTTTTTTTTTTATCAAAACACGTAAAAATTACAAATTGAACGAACGAGAGATAGGTATATTTCAAAAAATTTCCAAATTCTTTATTTTTTTTTTGTTTAAAAAGATTTTCTTCTTTTGAATCAATCCTTTAAAGAAATAAATATACAGTATAAAAAAGCAATCCAAGCTTTAATAATAAAATTCTGAATAAAATAGATAAAAACTTTTTTAAAGTTTTTTTTTTTGAACCAATCACCAAGAAAACCGTTCGTTAATATATCGGTACATAATTCCTTCCGTCAAAAATAATAAAAAAAAAATTCTTTTTCTTTTAGAAAAAAACAGCTCAAAGAAATTATGGTATTTGAACTATATACAACTAAATTAAAAAGAATATACATATCATTATGCTGACATCGGGAAGAAGAAACAAGCTTAAAAAAAAGACATTTATATAATACAAGGAAAAAATATAAAAATAAAAAAAAAAATATGAACAAAGAAATGAAAGGATTCGACCCTGCTTTTTTTCTCGCCCAAATACCTTTTTGTTTTCGCTCAATAAAAATTATGGAATTGAGTAAACACCATAGATTTACGCAAGAAAAGAAGAAAGAGCCAAATCGTTCCTTAGTAGTTAAAATATTTATAAAAAAAAATAAATAAAAGCTTATAAAAAATGGTTTGGTTGATTGTTCTAATAAAATAAGGGATGCAAAGAATTCAGTTCGTTGAATTAAAAAGAACGTTAAAAGAATTGATGGAAAATATAAAAAAAGGAATTTTTTTTAAAAAAGAAGTCTACTACTATATATCTAAAAAATTTTTTTTGGTCTTTTGTTGATTTTTTTTTTTTTTTTGGTTTTTTTTTTGATTTTTTGAAAAAGAAAAGAAAACATTTAATATATATAAGGGAAAAAAGAGAGAAATAATATTACAAAGGGTTGAAGGGATTTTTATAAAACATGATGAAAGATCCAATATCCTTTGAATATTTTCATGAATTAAGAAGACGGAGAAAAGTTATAAAGTATCGGAGGTTATATAAATGGTTATGATTATCAAAGAAAATTTCAAAAGAATTGGACCCCCCAAAGAAATTTTTTTTTGGTTTTTTTTTTTTTTTTAAAGTTCAAAATGATTTACAAATAAATTTTTTTTTTTTGGTTTTTTTTTTCGTTTTTTTTTTTTTTTAAAAAAAAAGGGGGAAGGGGGTATAAAAATAAAGAAAAAAAAAAAAAAACTATCTACAATTCTATAAGGACGATAAGAATGATAAAAGTGAAAAATATATATAAAAGTTGATATAATTGTATTTCTTCAATGAGTAAACCAAAAGGAACATTGCTTGAATAAGAGCTTTTGAGCAACGTAAATCGAAACACAATTATATTAAAAATTCGGGATTAATGTCTGTAAAAGAAGGAAAGGATTTTTTTTATAAGAGAAATCATCTATCAAAGTGATCTCAAAAAAAAAAAATTAATATTGTAAATACTTTTTTTTTTAAAATGAATGGTTAATTTATAAATTTTTTTTTTTTTTTTTTTTTTTTTTTTGAAAGGAAACGAATTTTGAGAGAGAAAGTTTTTGGTTTAATAACCGGATTCATCTCCACTTGCGTATCCGGAGGAATTGCTTGGCGACGGTGGGTTATATTCAGAACCTACAATCAAGGGCAAATCCGAAGTGCGCACCAAAACAGGACGAAATCCCTCGGGAATCCAGAAAAACGATCCATTGGTCTGATTGCAACTGATTCTTTTTGTTCGAAGGGCTGGTTGGGTGGGACTCTTTGGAGACGGTGGTGGGATAACGAGGAGTTCATATTCTTTCATGTTGTTTGGTAAGGCGGATTGAAGGTTATTGTTTGCAGAAGGCATTTTTGTATTCGGTCTTTGACGAATTTGTTTAATTGGGTGAAGTTTAACGAAACGCTTGTAAATAGTTCAAGTGAATATTTTCAACAAGGTGGTTTTTTTTTTTGAATATTGGTTTGAAATTCTTTCAGAAATGTTTTAATTTTTCCGAAAGAATTCAATTAGTTAAAAAAAAATTGTCTGTGCAAAAAAAAAAAAAAAAAAAAAGCGTTTTCACTATGTTTCAAACGAAAAAATTTTTTAAGGTTTATTGTAAGATTCTCTCACGTTAAGGTTTTTTTTTATATTAACTAAAATTAAAAAAGAAACTCGGTATTTTTTTATTAAAAAAAAAAAAAAACTTAAATATTCCTTTTTTTTTTCCTGATAAAAAAGATATTTCTTCTTTTGAAAGAAACGTTCAAAAATCTGAAGCTTTTTATAGTGAATTTTTTCAATTAAACAAAGAGACAAAGGACATAAATTTTCTTAAAAAAAAAACTTTTGTAATTGAGTGTATAAAAAAAAAAAAAGAGGTTTCACATACATACGTTACTTATATTTACAGTACTCTACATATCACCCCTTTGTTTAAGATTATCCACATAAATAAAAATTTTTTTTTTTTTTTTTAAAAAAAAATTCAGTTACTTTGTTCTTGTAAAAAAAGTTCGTTTACATATATGTTTTTTTTTTATTTATTGTTTGTGTGGCGGATTTAAAAAACTTCGTATTTACTAAAGTGATACCATCCTCTATTTATGGGAGACAGGTGGTTGAATACCCTATCTATACTTGAAAAAAAAACAATACAATCATTTTTTTTTTTATTAATAACCTCTCGTAATATAATGATAATTTCCAGAGGTGGGCATGGATGATATCAGAAAGATAACATTGTATTGTTCTTTTTTATTCTCTATTCTATTTTTTTTTTTTTTTTTAAAAAAAAAAAAGACCAAATGAAGATTCTAATATTTTGTATTCATACGAGAAAGAACGAAGAAGAAGAAGGACTTCTCGATTGTTAGTATCTTTAACAATATGATAAATGTACTCTTTGAGAGAACATTTAAAAACATTACGCAGCAAAACGGTTCCCTAGATATCATGAACCATCGTGTAACCCCTTCTCTCACATGTGTCAAATAAGTTTTTTATTTATCATCGTGAACGTTATCAACGTCACACATTTCATGACAATCCTTTGAAACTCATAGAAATGGCGTGTGTCACGATGTACGCTTACTTTTTAGTAATACATAATAACACAAAGGTCATTCTCTCCGTTGTTGACAAAGACTTTATCCTAGGAAAATCCCTTTTTATTGGATAAATGAGGGTTTTGATTTACAAATGTTGATAACCAGACGCACCTCACCTTAATGATTGTGATGATTTTTTTTCTTTTTTAATTATTTTTTTTTTTTTTTTTTTAAGGATTACCTTGTTTATCGTACAAGATGCCCCCCGTATGTAATCCGTTTGATTTAAAACAAGGTCTTCTTTCTTCAATCTCCATTCACGGATCGCGTCAACAAAACATGAGCGGCCCGTTCTTATCACGGGTGATGATTTACAATCCAATCGGGGGTCGTACCACTTTCAAGGACTCGATTGAACATTTCATCCGACAAACCTTTATCAAATCAGTAGTCACCCGATACGTTACGTATGGTTTAGGTTTAACCGGCTCGTACATGAGGAGCTTGGACCAACGTCCACGCGACACACTCAATCAACAAAGCAACAAAACATCGTCATGAATGGATTGTTTGGTACCCTGCATATAAAGACAAAATAATAATAAATAAATAATAGACGCTATTATTTTAAAAACATTATCTGCTCTATTTTACGCGATATTGTGATTGAACACATGATCTCCTGTCGCAATAAAAATATATGCGACATGTTTGCCCATAATTTACGCCCATACCATTTTGGAAAAATTCACAAAGATATAATTGCACAACAATAAGTAAATCAAATTAAAAAACTTATACCATATTTCAAATAACCTTAATCGATATTGCGAATTTATTATGATAAGAAAACTCGTGAGTCGAATTTAAATCACGGGGAGAATTACTAGACATTTAAGCGAAGAAAAAAAAGAGTGTCCCCAACAAAGCCAACTTGCTAACCATTGTTTGATATCCAAGTAATTATTATTCTGAATCGAAATGGTTTCATAATTGTGATAATTTACCGGTTAACCGAAATTCAATATATCACGACTGACCTATCATTGTAGGAAGATCGAATGCTTTTGACGGGAATCTTTTGCATAAAGTTGATCTGTGTTTCTTGTGTTTAAAACAATAATCGTAAATTAATAAATGGAAAATTAGTCATATTGTTTATATTGTTTATTGTGGTTTCATGTTCTCCGCTGTCAATCTTTTTTATTTTTTTTTTTTTTTCGATTTCGCTTAAACGTCAAACGCTGTGTACGGTAATGCCAATAGACGGTGACATATTAAACAATGTAATAAGTACATTTATTTTTTTTTTTTTTTTTTTGGGAACAAGCGAAATTTCAAATTGGAACAATGTCAAATAAATAAATCGATTTATTCGGGGGATTCCATGATGTTTTATTTATTTTGAATCGACTGTTTTTCCACGCTAAATAAAAACAAGATAAAAAAAACAACCGATTGTTTGGGCAACCGTTGTTTGGGAAAGTTTTAATAACCTTTCCAAGCTAACATAATATATGCATAATGGTTATCATTTAATTTTGTAATTTTGACATCACATAAACCCTTGATGAATAAGTACAATCTTCAAATCATTTTCCTTTATTAATCAGGCTTATTCCTTTTAATGACAATTTCCTAATTTATCCTCGAATGTAGATTAAAAAAAAACAATAAGGTGAGACAATAAAAAAGAAAAAATGTTATGACGATATTTAACAATCCGTGAAAATATTTTGATTATTCAGGTAAACGTTCTCCCAACCAAAATCTATAGATATTTAATCACCTTTTATGTCCTAACCACACATTCTAGTAGGCTTCCCTTTATGGTAGTCTTGTTACTTTAAAGGAAAATACATATCTATTGTGTGAATTGAGGAGGTCACAATTTATCGTATCAGAAAACAAAACGCATAAACAGCGATGAATCAAGTAATTCACATTTACTCGAATGGGCAATAAAATGCAATTCAAACGTCCAAAACGTTAGTTAATATTATCATAAACCCAACCTAAAATTAATTTAACAATTAATCCTATTCGACTTTTTTGTGCAAAAGTTTCATGAACAATATTTTACTTTTTTTTCTAAAGCTTGCAAACTTTTTTTTTCCTAAATGTAAAAAAAGGTATGACAAACAAATATGAATTTGGATGAATAAGCAAATGTACCGGGGAAATTCATATGAAAATGATGGACATTTTGACCAAAATTAACGATCTACATGCTCTCGCGCGATAATTTTTTTCTTTCATGTTCAAAAAAAAAAAAAAAATACCACGTTAAAATGGTGTTGATACAGTTGTAAAATGTTATCGAAACATCATTTTGTCACATCAATATACGATGAGAGTGCTCGAAAGGATTTCTTTTGGCAAAACTAAAAACAAATTGTCAAATTTTTTTTCCCATGTTTGAACAATCTTTTTGAGGGTGAATTTATTAAAGTATTTTAAAAGAAAAATGATTTTGGTTATCTGAGTGGTAAAGATTTTTTTTTTTTTAGAATCTAACGTTAAAAAGGTTAGCCGAGACCTGAAAATTTGGAAAACGTTCTCGTTTAAGGAATAGTTCACATGATGCTCCCAGGTGATGAATAAAAATAATTCCCGACTTGAAAAAAAAAAAAAAAAAAAGTCCGTGCGCAATTCACCTAAATAGTTGAATAGGATTCTCATTGAAATGCCCATATGCAACTCATTTTACTTCGGTATGAATGTGCTTTGACCCATTCATCTTGTGCGTCGCGGTCTCAAAGGGGTTATCATATTGCCTCAATTACATGTACTTGACAAATAGCCAACTGGATTTGAAGTACAAAGGCATTAGTGTATATATTCTTTACGAATACTACGTATGTAATTTGATGTATGCGTATGCGACATAGCCGGATCATCCTTTTTTTTTTTCTTTTCATTTCCTTCAAAAACAATAATAATAAATTGTTGCGGGGTTTGTCAACTTTAATATTGTGTGGGAAGACCGATTGACTCACATTTATCGAAAACAAAAGAGGTTAAGCTGATTATATATTTCAAGCTATTCAATAAAGTCGGATTGCCAACACACCTCTTGCATTTGATGAATTTCTTAAAAAAGTTTTTTTTTTTTTTTTTCCCGGAAAATCCAAAATTAAGACGCTTGCATAAAATATAAACTGTTTTGTTATTGTAGTCTCAACGAACTTCTCAGATGATTCCACGTTTAAACTATTGTTTGAATAAACCCATTTGCGGAAAAAAAAGGTATACAAACAAATACTATGTTCAAGTAACTTCTTTATCGGTTGTAGATCAGGTAAAAAAATCTTAGATTCAGAAATTTGCGGAGTATTACCCCGCATATTTGTTAAATTTGGTTTTTTTTTTTTTTTTTGGAGATTTACCCCAGAAAAATTTACCCCACATTAAAGAACGTGATTATCCCATGGGTAAATATCGAAATAACGTCAAATTAGTAATATATCCTAATAATCACAAAACATTTGAGGTTATGTTTAGGATGATATCACTCAAAAAAACCCGTTTCAACATGTCATCACATTTATCATTGAAGAAATCACACCAAGCATTGTATCAAGTTTTTTACCCATATTGTTGTCAAGTCAAACAAAATGTTTTTCCTTTGTTAATCCATAATTTTTACGACAGGTTTGTTTATGAAAACAATCATGAAATGTTTAAAATCAAGTTTGCTAACCGCAAAATGTCATGAGGGCGCAAATGAACAATTGAGCTCACAGATTTGTTATGACGATTCATATTAGATAAATTAGATAAAATAACATGACAGTGTAAAGATTTCATCTTAAAAAACAATAATAAAAAATTTTTTGTTAGTGATTTTCAAAAATTTCCAAAAATAAGCTCGTTATTAGGCAAACAATCTTACATTTCATTAATTGTAATAATTAACATTTAATAAAAGATTATTTACGAATTTACTAATTTGGTTCATAGATCACATTCAATAAAGTCCACGTTCCTTCAATTTTTGTCGCTCGATCACTTTTGATTTGTTCAATCAATTGTAATCGACGCCCCGATCCATTGGACTTTTTTTTATTTTGAAAACAATATTAAGAATTGATTTCCCGAGTTATCCATTGTCCTTTAATTAATATATATGGTCTGTTCTCCAATTATTATCATGATATATAAAGACCGTTGTATTACAAATGACAGCAAATGTACAGCAGGTTACATATTGCATTAAGCATTAACATTGTTCCTCTTTTTCTTATTTCCCTAATGTTACCTCACCTTTAAAATAAATTATTAAATTTCGATTGCAGTTCATTTAACATCAGAAATTACATAATTTTCACTAATTCATATCACATTTCTATATAATTATTAAGTATAATAAATAATCTCAAAAAAATTGATAAACATTTTAAAACTAGCATACATCGAATTATATATAATTGATTTTTATAACCGAAAAAAATTTAATACATACTGTAGCACAACTAAACTAACGCTAAGGCTAATAATATTAATATATTAATTTACATCTCAACTAAGTTAAATTTAAATTTAGTATCTAAGTTTTTCCTAACTGATTGTAACCTACGTCAAAAGTTAATGTCTTGAGTTAAATAGATTATCTGGTTGCGCAACCATACGTGTAGAAAGAAAGGATCGAGATTTTTGGTTCACAAGATGGGTTCGTCATGTTCAAGAACATATAAAAGAAACGTTTATACAATATTTACTAACAACGTTTCATGTTTTTCGTAAGAAGTCGACGCATAATACGTAACAATTAACGCATAATAGACACCAATTAATCTAAAACAAAACAATAAATAAATCCATCAACACATGACGCGATATTTTATAAAATTTATAATGTAGGTTCCATTTAATCATTTTAGACTTCCTCGTATTGTTTCATATCATGTTCACCGTTAATCTATTGTTTCAAGAATAACATTCCAACTCATCATTCATACAAATCATTTATTTGACAATACCACCATCTTTATCTTCTTTCATGTGAAAGGGTTCGGCTTTTTGTTTTATTCGGTGACTATAAGGGATATATTTATAAAGATTGTTTCAAAATTTAACCGTTTTATTGATTTGATCTAAATTCGGCTTATAATTAATTAATTTGATACATTCTTTAAAAAGAATTTGTGCCTAGACCGAAAAAACAAGGTCATCGTTGTTCATCATGAAACCTGATTCGTCAATTCGGATGGTCTTTGTCGTGACAATCAACGCTTTATTATTCCTACTTTAGTACTTTAAATTATACAAAGATAAATAATTGATATTAAAATCTGTTCATGGGAGTTCCATATTCATTATATAAATTATAACTAGATTAGGTAAATGTTTTTGCATTCTTGAAATCGTCCCCCCCCCCCTTTTTTTAAAAAAGGGTTAATATAAAATTTCTATTGACGATGATCTATGGAACAAACAAATATTCAATCCTAGACGTTCATCATTGCTATCAAGACATAGGAAATCATATGATCCAAACGTGATGTTAATCCATACATTGAAATATCATTTAGAAGTTGCCCTAGTATAACGAAAAGTTGCAACTTCGAATATTATTATTTTTTTTTTTCCCTAAAATAAAGTCGAAACCCTCCGATGACGTACTTACTGCGCATGATATATTCTTTGTAGATAGAAAAAAAAAGAATAAGCCGAATAAAAATTTCCGATATACATTTATTTTTTTTATTTTTCCCCGATGCATAAAGCGCTATACAATATTGATTTTGAGTTTTATTTGTTTTATGCACACACATTATTCCTTTGCGCAAAAAAATATTACTCTATCCAAAGATTTTCTATTACTTATCTCAGTATTCATCAGACTTTAAAATACATGTAATATTTTTATGCTACCTTATTAATCCAACTAGGTTTATCCCGAACTTGTACTTCATATTGTCTAGTTTCAAATATTCTGTGCCATTTTTAACTGCTTCCTATATTTGAAATAAAAGTGTTCAGTTTCTTGTTGTTTTATCAAGCAAACATATTCAATTCAGATAAACAATCAAATATTTCTTCATTATTATCCTTCCATCCCAGAACCATAAGGCCAGCAATTTCAAAGAACATGCGTTTCAACAACACTTTTATCCTATCCGAATCCATATGAGAATGACTTATAGTGATCATCCAGAGATTTATGACCATTTAGATTAGATTAGACCTTCATATAATCCAATTTGTATTTACAAATAAATGGATCAGATTATAGATTTTTATATAATATTAAAAAAAAGAGTTAACATTATTTAAATTAAATAAAAATTTGAACAATAAATATTCAAAGATATATTATAATTCTTTCACTTATATATCTAATTTTTTTGAACTAATTTGACTCATCTTCTGAAGAAACATCTGATAATAATATTGATTTATCAATCTTTTATAAATGTATAAATGTTATTGAAAGAAATAGTTTTTTAAGAACAGGTTATAGGCAAGCAAGAAGGATACATAGCATTTATTGATTTAATAACATATATAATAATTGGAAATATATAAAATTTAAGTGGTATTTTAAAATAAAAAAAAACTACATTTAATGATTATATATATTAAAATAGCATCTTTACTATTACAAATAAATAATTAAAGAGACATTTTAAGAATTCTAATTAAACATAAAGTTTTATTAATTTTATAATTTTTAGCTACTAGTTTAAGTTATAGAACACTTAGACAATTATTTGCATTAGAAGAATTAACTATATGCTATATTATTAGATCAGTTTTATATACAATTAAATATTACATTTTTTCATCAAAAATTTGGTAAGAAAATTGTTAATTAAATTTATTATTCAAATAATTAAAATATTTTAACATTCTTTTGAATTTAATAAATTTTCTAATAATCATGTTGAATTCAGTAAAATTGCAAGAAAATTAAAAAAAAAAAGCTAGTATTTCATATGTAGTAAAAGCAATTGATAGAAGTCATATTCCAATTAAAGTACCTAAATAATATCCTATAAATTATTATAATAGAAAAGATTTTTATTCTATTGTTCTATAAGCAGTTATCAATTCTTCCGAAAAATTTATTGATATTTTTGTGAAATATCTTAATTTAACTTATGATAGTAGAATATTTCATAATTTATCATTATATCATAAATTTAGTTCTTCTAGTTTTTCAATTATTCATACAAATGTATATAGCTTAGACAATATAGATTATCTTTGTCAAAATTAGTTATTTATATTATATCACAATAAGAGAAGTATCAGAAAAGACATTATTTAATAGGATAAGAAGGGTAAAATAAACTAAAGTGATATTACAATTTCCATTTTAAGTAAATTATAATTTATAATATATTTTATATTTGATACTACACTATTCTTAACACTATATCATACCGTATAATTTAAGGTTAATTTCAAATGCATGAGCATATGCTACATATGCTAAAAATTTTATTATAAAACACCTTATTTTTATCACTTTATCAACTTTCATTTTAAAAAGATTTAAATATTAAAAATGTAGTAATTAATTGCTAATACGTAACTTTTCGTAATGAAATAAATATACCTTTAAGAGTCAAAAAGGTCTAATGTATTTAACTGATACTCATTTTACCAACAGTTATCTTATTGATAAATACTTTACTGACAAACACCTTACTGATATGATCATTTTATCGATAAATACTTTATCGACAATCATTTGACCGATATATTTGTTTGATCAACACATTCATTTGACCAATTCTGACAATTATTTTATTATTACTATTAACCTTTATGAACTTTATAAAGCATATAAATTGATATTTTTATTAATATTGAATAGATGTATTACATAAAAGAAAAAAAATAGTTTAATAAATTATTTAAATAAAATATTATATGCAATCCCTCTAAGAAAATCCATAAGTGATCTATTATCACGGTTATTATACACTATTTGAATTTGAGTTTCACAATTATGATCTTGCCTTTTTTGTAAAGGTTGTGCCACTTTTCATAAAATTGATTCTGTATCAAGTTGAATTTATTTTTGTTCATTTTGCATTTTTTTCATCATTTTAAATACATTTATATGTGCATCTCCAATTAATGTTTTCCATCTTTAATGCTAAACTTCTACAGAATTTTGAGTTTGAGAAAAGGCATATTCAATATTATCAGTAACTGACTAAAGTAAAGGTAAAAATAATGGTGTAGATCTAACTATATTTCCATTTTTTAATATATGTCTTATCCTATCATAAACATAATAATTTTAAACTATTCTATAATTTCATAAGCTTCAACTGGCATATTAATTTTTAATTTATTAAATGCTGCTGAAATATCTTCAGAAAGCAAAAAGACAAGTGCAGGAATATGTCAAATTAACAAACTAAAAGTTTTATTAGTTCTAAATTGAGTAGAAAATCCAAAAGCTTATACTTTATGATAAATGCTTTGAGCTAAATAAAAATAGCATCCTTTATTTTGAATACTTTAAAATTCTGTATAGATAGCATTAATAGCAGCTTTTCAAAATCTATCAAAACAAATTGTGGTTGCAGATCAATATTCTGTTCATCACTAAAATCAATTAAATTCTGAAATAATTTTCTAAAACACTCCTCAGATTTACTTGACATTAATGCATAAACAAGAGGCATAATTTGTGAATTTTCATTTCCTCTAATATATTAATAGATAATATATAATTATTTAAAAATAGTTAGTACTGTTTTGAAAGTTCCATCCATAATCTAAAAAGAAGACTTTTTCAAGTATCTAATATTAACAATAGTTGTAAAAAGCAATATTTTGTTATTACTCACTATAGAATCTTTAACCAAAAAATTAGAACCATCTAAGGTTTTTTTTAAATTTTCAGAAATAACAAGATCTCTTAAAGATTCTGGTACTGCAAATAAATCCACATTTCTAATTCTTCTAATAGATTGATGAAATGCATTGCAAAATGAAAAGTATGAATATACTTCTTGTGAAGTATCAGCTATTATAGATTGAATAATTTGTACAGATTTATTATTAGTTTGTTGTACACACTCTTTTAATATATTAATAGTTTTTATAACGTTAACCTAACTGGCTTCTGTGACATGATTGTGATCAGAAGCATGTTGAAAATAATATTGATCTTTAATTAATTTAGTAGTTACCATCTACAACATTGTAGTAAATTACGTTTTACACAAGACCAGTAATATAAATTTCTTCAATTTTATCTTTAATCATAAGATAATCATGAACTTTAAGTTTATCTTTATTACGAATAGAAGGCACAACTTTACAGATGATATTATTTATTGAGAAAGTTAGATAAAAATAGTAAAGTAAAAAAATAGAAAAGAGAAGAGTTGTTTAATCTACGTTAAATAGGGGCTATTTTTAAATAATTAATATTTAGTTGTCAGTAAAATGATCATATCAGTAAAATAATTATATTAGTAAAATAATTATGTTAATAAATTAATCATGTCAGTAAAATGATCATGTCAGTAAAGTAATTGTAGATAAAGTAGTTGTCAGTATAATGATCATGTCAGTAAAATAATCATTGGCAAAATAATCATTGGCAAAATGATCATTGACAAAATATTTATCGATTAAATTAACAGGTTTTGAGTCAAAATACTTTAAGAATTATATTATTTTAAAACTAAAAAATTTTTATGAACAGTATGTAAATGCTTTTGCATTTTCTGAAATGGTAAAAAAAAATATGTAATACTAAATAAAAAAGAACTTCAACTAGAAGCACAGAGTAATTAGCAAGAAATAAAAACAAAAAATTAAAATGATATTTAAAATTTTATCTCTGAACTATTACAAACTCCTCTTCAGTCATCTTTTAATATTTTTTCAAAAAATAAACTTGTATCTAAATCTATACCATCACTATTACTACTACCACTACCTTTACTATTACTTTCTCATTCTCCTTCTGATTTTTTTGATAATACTCAACTCTCACTAGATGTAATGACATAAAGACATTCATTTGTTACTCTTGAGAAAATTATAAAAATAGAGGAAAGAAGACTCAAGCAACTAAAAGGTAATGTTGCATCTAAGCAATGATTTCAAAAAAGAAAAAAAGAGATACTAGAGAAGGAAAACATGATAGAAATATATAATACATCAAGTCAGTCATCATATTTAATAATAATCCAGACCTTTTAAAAAAATGCATAGTAGCATTGAATTCAAAACTGCTGATTACAAAAGACATAAAAAAGTAATTAAAATACATATAATTCAACACTTTCATGAAAAAATGGAGGAGGATTATCATATTTATATGGCAAGATTCACATTGCAAAATTATATGCAATCCTAGCATTTAGGAATAAAGGAAGCAAAAAGACATCACTATTCTGCACAAATATATATAGCAGTTGTTAAAAGAAATAAAATAAATAATCATAATGATGAACATTATTATCTAATATCAGTTAAGAGTGCAAAATCATTTACATCAATATTTTCTTAAAATGTTGTATTAATTTCACAAGATAATAAAGCTAAGATATTGTAATTTAATTTTTTATTTATTTATTTTTTTTTGTTTTTAATTTTAATTTAAAATTTTATTAGATTTCTCTTAGAATTGTTGCTATTAGAAGAACATTTAAGGCTATGCAAATAATAAATAAGACAGTATCTATTCTAAATATGATTTTCTAATAAACGTAAAATATAAGCTTATATCATTTATTTATTTAGTAATTGATTTCAATATATAAATGATTCCCTATGTTTCAGTCAATTAAGAATTTTATTTGACCTGAATTCTTTTTAGGTATATCATGTGAAATATATATGGTAGATCTTCTTATAATTACAAAAGAGAAGTCTTTTTATGAATATAAACATCATGAAGGCATAGTAAAACTATTTTGATACTTATTAACAGATGGTAGTCTAGACAAAAATCCTAAATTCTTATCTAATATCTTAAAATATTTGTTACTTTTTAAAAAATTAGATTTAGACTATCTTACTATTTGAATGCATGCTCTTGAATAATCAGCTTATAATCCAGTAGAATGGGGTATAGCATCACTTTCTGATAAACTAGCTAGCATCATGCTTAATACTTTTAATTATAATAATCATCTGGAGAATATGAATGGCAGGTTACTGTTATTAATGAAGAACTTGAATGTAAAAATTTTAAACATACTAGTAAACATTTATATGACTTTTGAAATTGTGATCTTTTTAATAGATAATCAGTTATTACTACTTATATTGAAGAATATAATCAAGCTGTATTTTCAGATGTTAAAAAGAAAATATGAAATTGGATTGATCATCATTCACAAATTTATAAACATTCTGTTGATTTTCATAAGTATAAAGATAGAAATTATTGTAAACTTCTATGAGCTCCTCATATTTATGAATTTTTATTAACAAATAATAGTTTTATTTCCCCTATTATATAAGCAGGATAAATATTTTCTTAATATATTTCACACATTAAAATATTTTAGCAATAAGCTTTCAGGTTATGATAGGCATTATCTAAGTATTTTATCTAAGATGTACTATGAATTTGTATGTCAAAAATGTGACAAATATTTTTCAACAAAAGTTTTTATAAAGAATCATATTAAAATAATACATCTAAGTAAAAGAAGAAGAGCAGTACAGGTAGTTGAAAAGTATAAAAATAAAAAATGCGATGGTATTAAAGTTAGATATATAAGTAATAATAGAATAGAAAAGCTTACTAATCATATAGAAAAAGCACCAAATTATAATAGATATGTAAGAGGTAATAATAGATGTGAAAGAAGTAAAATAAAGAAATTGTAATCTTAGAACAGGATCATCTTACATTTTAAATTAATCTTCATGAAGTATAATTTTTTGATGAATGCTGTTATTTTACATATTAGATAAAAATAAAGTTCAAATTTAGTATTCTATTTTTTAGTGTTCTATTTTCAAAAATTTTGTTCTATAATAAATAAAAATTAATTAAATTTGTGAAAAAATCACAGTTTTATTATTTTTATTTTATTTTATTAAATTATTATATATATTGATTGATTAAATTTATTATATAATCTAGCATTTCATATTTCACGTGATCAAAAACACAATTTCCTTTTTTATATTAATGACAAGAAGGAGGGGGTATTTGAAATTCTAAAAATTAAATAATGTCTTTTCTGACACCTCTCTAATAGAAAATTAATAGCAATATAAATATATTATAATGTTATACATTTTTAAACTTATATAAATGTAGAACAAGTAATTAGAAGATTAAAATTAAATTTTAGGTGTTTAATTAATCCTTTAATAATGTTAATAGAAATAGCCATTCTTATTGTAATAGTAACTTATATTCTTTATAATATTTATGAAAAAAAATAAAAAAATATATTAGATGGTAACAATTATTTTGATGATTAAATTAATTTTCAAACTTTATTAAATAATGATAATATCAATGATGTAACTTATTTAATTAATTCTATTAGAAATAATTTAGCAAATTATCTGTGAAATAAAAAAATTTAAAGAGATATTAGAAGAAATAAATATAATTTTATTAGTGAAAGAGATAAAGAAGATAACAAAATTTCAGAATAAAATAAATAATTTTCACTTTATAAATTTTATGATTTAAACTTTATTTTATTATGTCATTTATAAAATATTAAAATTCATCAAAAATGTAAAGTGAAAAACTTCTAATATTTAAAGTATTAATATTAGTATTATTAATTTATATAGTACTTTTAATTTACACAGAATTATTAATTTACATAGTATTAATTTACAGAATATTATTTTGTATTAAATCAATTGAAGTAGATTGAAAATAAAAAGAAACTATAATATAATAATTAAAAAAATAATTAGAAAATAAAAATGTGAATTTTGTAGTAATAAATAGTACTTATCATTATTAGTTTGAGGTAATATTATATTATTTGATGAGTGTAAAATTAAAATTAGTAAACTAACCTCTTATCTCCTTTGATATTCTTTTTACTTTCTTTCAATTTCTTTTTATTTTTATTCTTCTCTTTTGTATTTTTGCTTTCCTTTTTTAAGATAGATAAATTCTTCTAATACACTTTTTAATCTATTGTGCTTTAAATTTATTAGCTTTTTATAGCTTTTCTTCTTGGATTAATTCAGACTCATTTTTTTGTTTATTCTAATCAGTAATTTTATTAAATAGAAACTTATCTTCTTCAATATTAGCATTATTAAATTCTAAACTACTTTTAAAGTTAAACTAGAACAATTCTTATCAAAAATATTTTTTACTTCCTTTTTATATTAAACTTCAATTGAATTATTATTACTTCATTTATTATAATTTATATTATCCTATTAATAATTAATATTTTAATAAAATATTAAAGTATTAAATAAAAAGTAAAGTTATTATCTTATAATTCTTTTTGATATTTTTCCATTTAACTGAACATTATTTAGCAGAGTATCAATAATTACTATTAAGAAATATAGTGAATGCATCTTACAAAAGCTTTGTTTTATATTACCACTACTATCTTATTTTATATTTAGTTAATTTATTTCAACTTTCTATTCTATTAAAAATAAAAGTAATATTTTAATAGAATCTTTATTTTACTAAACTTTTTTTTATTATTTTTGTCTAATTTAATAAAGATCTCTTTTTGATTAGAAGTTTCTTTTATTCTTTATTATTAAACTGCAACAAAGATAAAATTAAAAATTTTAACAAAAAAATGTGAAATTTAATATAATGTCAATATATCGATCTTAAAAGTATATTCAGCAAAATAATATAATAATAATAATGCTTATTTTATTAACCATTAAATAATTAGAAAAGTTACAGTACAATTATATTTTTTTAATTGTTTGACTGGTATCCAAACAGATATATTTTTACGTTAAGAGATTTTTATATTAGTAAAAAGGTAAAAAAGGATTATACAAAATTCAACTACTTTATATTTATCGTATCTGTCTAAAAATAAGCATCACTTTTTACTATAAGGATGCTTATTTTCAAGTAGTTTAAAATAAAAAGTCTGAAATATTTTCTGAAATTCACATTGATCAAATTTTACTTTTTAAAAATAATATCACGAATTTTTAAATGTATATGAAACTCATACTCTATTAAACAAAAAAAAAGAAGTAGTCAATTACATAAAGAAATATAGTCAGAATGAAGCTGGTAAACACTTTAACCTTAATATAATTATAGTAGGATATTGGGTAAATGCTAGTACTTGTTAGACAGATAAAGTGAATGAAATAAGTAAGCATGTTAGTTTCAGTTGAAAAGTTTTTTTTAGAAGTAGAAGAAAAGCTGTATATATGGATAATAAAATAAAGAAAACAAGGTTTTGCAATTACCTATAGAATTATACAAAATAGAATATTTAAAATTTTAAAAGAACTGGAGCTGTTAGTTCTTTATAGTGATTTAATGGAAGAATATAAAATGTCTTAGAAATGGATTCGTAGCTTTATGAAAAGGTATAAGTTTACACTATGTAAAAGAACTAAAATATTCTAAAATCTTCTTGACAAAACTCAAGAATTATTAGAAAGTTTTTATAATTTCGTTACTAACCTAAGAATCAAAAAATATTTTAACATAAATGAGACGCTTATGTAGTTCAATATAGCCAGTGTTTATACAGTTAACTTGAAAGGAGAGAGGATAATTCATGTCTGAGTAACTGAAAATGAGAAAAATTAATTTACCGTTATTCTTACGATTGTTACAGATATTGTCTATTTTTTTCTTTCTATTTTTCTTTTTCTTTTCTTTTCAATTTTTCTAACTACTTTTCTTATCTTATTCATATCTTATTCTATTCTTTATTTAATGATTTCTCATAAGCTGATGATTTATTTCATTACTTTACTATAAATAGGTCCAAATTCCTTTTAATATGCATTTTTAAAAGTAAATGAATGTCATGTAAAGAAAATATTTCTTATGAAGTTATCATTTAGTTTTAGAGTAATGGTTGAATGAATAGCAATCTGATGGTAAGTTATATTAATTATCTTAATAATTTACAAGTTAAAAATAATATTCAGAGAAATTCGTCAATGCTTGTGTATGATTCTTTTAGGGGACACTTAGAAAAATCAATTAAAGAAAAGTTTTGTAAAAGTAGTATTTATCTTGCAATAATTTTAGGTAGATTGACTAGTATGTATTAACCACTCGATATTTTAATAAATAAGCTATTCAAAGATAATCTCTATAAAAAATAGCATAAATGGATGAATAGTGGTAAAGCAGGAGAAACTGCAACTAGAAATCTTTGCTACGCTAACTTTAGTAATGTATGCTTATAGATTAAATGAAGCTTGAGAGAATATTATTACAGAAGTTATTATTGAGTCCTTTAAAAAATGTAAAATTTCCAAAGATTTGGGCTCAGATTCAAAGGTTTTTGATTACAGCATTAATGATAATATTGATCATGATATTAATATTCATGATATTGATGATAATAATATTGATAATAATGATAAAATCAATGATAATAATAAAGTAATTAGCGAAGATATTATGTGAATTTTTTATAGTTTTCATTTATATATATAATAAAGAACTTTATAATTCATTTATATAAAAATTTATTGCTATAAAATTTTGATTGTAAAGGATGCTTATTTACGGATTCTATGTAAAATAGGTAGTGCTTATTTTTAAATGAATATAGTATTTATTTTTATTATATATATTATTATATAAAAAAGAAGATACTGGATTTTAGAATTTTGATAAAAACTCAATATTATTTATATCAAGAAGTTCATTAAGTAATATGAATTTATAATCTAAACAGAATATTTTTAACAAATTTCTCTAAGTTAATTTTATACAAAAAAATAAATACTTTTTTAGATTGATTTAAGTTTGTCACTATAAATGTCTACTAAGTTCATAAAGTAATATAGATTACTGATATAAATTCATTTTTTAATTAATTAAAAGAAGTTTTAATTGATAACTTTAATGTATTAATATATAGTAAAATAATTATTATAATATATATTAGTCATGATGGTAGAGTGCAACATAATATTGTTAATTGTAATTTTACCTTAAACTGAAAATTTAATAGTAAATTCAATTCAATTCAATCAATTAGATCAACTCAATCTAATTCAAATCAGATTTTTTAATTTGTAAATTTGGATTAGATTAAGATATTAATTAAATCTAATCTAAATGAATTTGTGACATATCTTATTATATTTATCATATGATTAACTAATTTAACATGTGATTATTTATAATATAGATTTAGATTAACACCATTTTTTTTATGATTTATCATAATTATTCTTTATCTTTATTAATATTCAATAAATTAATTTTACTTTAATTATTTTATATTTAAATTAATTTATTTCTTTTATTAAATATATAATATGAACAAAGAAGAAAGCTATAAAGTATTGATGATGGTATATTATTTATTATTTAGAATTATAATTGTATTAATATTAAATTAGAATTAAATAGTATTAGTTTTGAGGTTATATTAGAATTAGAGTTAGGATAAGTAGGTTAGAGTAAAAAATGGTAGTTTTAAGATTGCATTAGAGTTAGAATAAAAATTAGTTTTGAGTATAATTTTACATTTTTTTAAAGTATTTATAATGATCAAGTAATCTTATTTGATAAATAAGATACTGTTCTTTTATAATCAAGAAAAATATTTATATTATGAAAAGAATATAATATTTTTTGAATAAATAAATAAAAAATCAAGAATTTTATGTAATTAAAGATCATATAACTTGTGAATCAAATATTGTTTATAAATAGTCATTTATTTATGATTATAGTTGAACTTATAATTATTCTCTATTAAAGATATCTCTATCAAAAAACTAAAATGATTTTTCTAATATAACAAAAGCTAAAACTTATCAAAACTATATTAAAAATATAAAAAAAGGTATGATAAAATTATTTTAAAGAGATTTAACAGGATTTATAATATTATAATTATATTATAATACTAATATGTAAATTTATTAATAAAATAAATTATGAATATTATTAACATATAATTTTTTAGATTGTAACTATTAAATGTAATATTTGAGAGTTAACTTTTTTATATTTATATATAAATTCTATTTAGTTTTATGTCAATTTCAGTTGTTTTACTATTAGTTTTATTAATTTGTATTAAGTTTACTAATGCAAGTGACTTTGATGTTAGGTTAAGCTTTTTATAGTAGTCACAAAGAGTTTTATAATAGAAAATAAAAATATTTTATTAAATAAAAAGATGATAAAATATAAACAATAAATAAACAAGAGAAGTATACAAAGTTAAAGAGTAGCATTACATTATCTTTTACAAGAGACATTTTTATACAGTTATCAATTTGTCTTTTCTAATTTATAAAGAGCTTGTATTTATATTTATTCTATTATATATTTTGATATTTCAAATATATTAAATATATCTGATATATTAAACATAATAAATATGTTAAATATATTAAATATATTTAATATGTTTGATATTTTTAACATTTTGTATTTTACTATACATTTGCAGATCTATAATTATCAAAATCAATATCCAATCACAATATATTATATTTTTATATAATTTTTTAGATTTATTATAGTAAACTTTTTATATATAAATGTTTTTAAATTATTAAAAAAATTTATTTAAAAATTATACTAAAAAAATTTAAAAATTAAATTTCTAAAAAGACTAAGAAAAAAAATTTTGCTAATATATATTAGTTTTGATTAATTTTTTAGTAATTAAAATCTTTTTATTTAAATCTAAGTTTTATTAAATTTAAAAATCTATATAAAAATTGTATTTAAATTTAAAATAAATTTTTATTATTTTAATAGTTAATAATTATAAATACTTTTTATAATTATTAAATTTCTCTTATATGAACTTTTAAAATTTTTTAATTAAATATATAAATAATTTAAAAATTAAAAATATTATCAAATTTATTTTAAAGTTATTTATCTAAATAAATTTTAATTTTACCAATTTTTTACAATATTGATATATTTTAATATTTTATTTTTTTTTCTAAATTTTACAAGGATTTTATTAAAAATATAATATAATTTTACTAAATTTTTAGATTTCTTTTAACATTCTTATTTATATTTTCTAATAAATAAATATAGTTATAAAATTAAAATAATATTACTTAATTATTAAATTTAAAATTTTAAATAAAATTTTAAATTAAATAAGATCAGATTATATATTTAAATTTTTATTTAAATAAAATTTAAAATTCTATTTATTATTAATATATAAATGCTTTATAATAAATAGAAAATAAAGAAACTATCAAAAAATTTTTAAATCTGATTTTTTTATAAAATAAATCAAAATTTATTATTAATTTAAAAAATTTTTTATGAAGTTTCTCACTTTTATTATAAAGTGTCTATATAGTTTAATTATAAATATATCAAAATTCAAAAATAATTTTAAATTTATAATCAATTAATAATTTAATTAAATAAGTTTAAAAGAAATATAATATTTTAAATAAGTAAAATAATCCTGTATAAAAAAAATAAGTAATTTTTTTATTTTTTATATTAAAATTAAATTTAAAATTTAAAATAGTTTAAAATTTATAAAATTTATAATATTGTATAATATTATGCATGTGATACAAACTTGAAAATTGGATAATTTGATTGGATTTAATATTTTATAATCTAAAAAATGGTTTTTTACTTTTTTTAGAAAGATCAATATCGTAAATCTCGTGCTTGATATCTAATCCATTTTATCAAACACGAGATGATATTTTCTTTTCCAGGTATATAACGCTACGCCTTCGCAAAGATTTTTTTTTTTACCACTTTCCTGTTCTTCCTCTCCCTTTCCTTTCTTTTCCTTTTCCTTCTTCCTTTCTCTGTTTCCTTTCTTTTTTGCCTTTCCACTTTTCCTTTTCTTTCCTTTCTTTCGCGAACACAGTCTTTCGCAAGCACATTCTGTTTTTGTGTCACCTCTCTTTAAGAAACCTTTAACTT
>CAJVPP010000019.1:0-64392 GCA_910592005.1 Funneliformis mosseae | reverse complement strand
AATGGTGGTGATGCTGTTGATGCTGATGATACTGTTAACGCTATTATTATTAGTACTGCTTCTGATAGTAATATTAGTATTATTTCTACTTATTATTAATAAAGAAAATTTAAAGCTCTTTAAATGCTTACGTAAAAAAAATACAAAATTATCTGATAAGATACCTAAAGATAAATAATTAAATCCCTTAAATTTTGAAGGAGCATGAGATAAATCGTTATATATATGAGTCCAATATGATTGAACTATGCTATCTGCATTTATAATTAAATACATCTTTTTTTAAGTATTTTGAATAATCGAAATAACGTTTCACCATTTTTACCTACATAATGGTAATTCCCTATATAATAAATTTATTATATTAAAAATAATTTTAAAATGAGCATAATAAATTATAAATCAAATAAATTTAACAAAATATTACTTTTAATTATTTTAAAATTTTGCATATTATAATGCAAAAAAAAGGAATTTACATTCTTAAGATCTTTATTTTTTGATCTAATCTTAATTTCAACTGGGGATATTCTTTTAAATCTAACTCCTCATTGTCAGGATTTTTTTTTTTAAATTCCTGATATTCTTCAAATAATTTTCATTTCATATAATGAATTTTTTTTATATTTAAGCTTTTAATTGTTTTTTATTTTGTTATTACTGCTGCTGCTACTGCTACTACTAATGCTGATGCTGATGCTGATGATAGTGGTAGTGATGATGAGGGAGTTGCTTTTTCTGACTATCCTCTATAAACCTGAATTCTTCTGCATATTTCAGTAATAATTTATTTAATTTATTTTTAAAGAAGGAAATGAATTTTTATTCTTCCTCTTAATATTTTTTATACAAGAGTAAGAAATATACATTGAAAGTTTGTTGGAAATATCATGAATTACCTGATAAATTTCTTGAATATATTCATTATATTCAAGCAAAACTATTTTATGTAGCTTATATTTATGCAATTAATCTTTAAATATGATTAACATTGATTGTAAAAATTGAGGCGGCATAATTTCTTAATATATTCTGCAATTTTTTTGGTTAAGTCTTTCAAATTTCTCTTTACTACTGATGATGATTCTGATAGTAGTGATTGTATTGCTATTACTGCTACTGTTAATTCTACAATTCTTTTTTCTAAATCCTTAATCTTAAAACTAAAGTTTTTTAAATTCTTCAAAATGTTCAAGTCGACAACTCCATCAATATTATTTGATATTAGTAAAATAAGATCTGCTTCATTTTTAATATGATATTTATTGATGCTGATTTATAATTTTAAAAATCTTTGTTAGATAAATGTTGTGTATCTCCTTATGTAAATAGATTCCTACGTAACCTTCTTGATTCTTTAATCAAATTTTCAGATAAGATATTCTAATTATTAAAGATGTTAATTATTAGTTAATATATTTTATCGTTTAATATTATATCATAAAATATTTTTAAAAAATCTATTATGTTTTTGAATAATAATGCTTGACTATAAATAATTTGAACTTCACATTATATTCTTCACATTGAGAAAACATAGAATACAAAGCTCTATGTATTTTTTCATAAATAGATCATTTTAAAAAATGAAAA
This sequence comes from Funneliformis mosseae, assembly GCA_910592005.1. Taxonomy (NCBI): domain Eukaryota; kingdom Fungi; phylum Glomeromycota; class Glomeromycetes; order Glomerales; family Glomeraceae; genus Funneliformis; species Funneliformis mosseae. The sequence goes on along the minus strand of CAJVPP010000019.1, from coordinate 62,799 downwards.
AAAATAATAAATAAAATAAAATAAAATATATATATACCCTAAAAGTTTGATTAGAGGTTCTTATCACTCTTTTATTTACTTGTTCTTCTCTATTATTTCTTAAAATTACTACTTAAGGTGCTCGACTTAAACAATTTATAATTTATTTAAATTTATTTAAAAGAATAAAAATGAAATTAAGCAGCTAACGAAAAAAAGTAAATTAAAGAATATAAAAACTAAAATAATAATTATTGCAATATTTAAATTTAAAAAAAGATTATCATTAAAAAAAAGATATAATAAAAGATCAGGTTTCTGTTTGGGTAATTAGCAATTTTTAAACTAAAAGGGTTTAAAATATGATAATCAGGAAATTACAGTCAACTCTTTTTACAACAAATTTTAATATAACAAATTTTACAATATAACAGATTTTCAGTATCAAACAGATTTTTAAATATAAAAAAATCCTTATTATACTAAATTTAGTAATTAAAAATTTGTACTATATTTAATGAATTAAAGTCAGAAACATTTATATATAAAATGACTCTTTTTATAATGAATTTTCTTTATAACAAAATTTTTTTTGATACAACAAAGTTTTTGTTTAAAATGAATTTTACTAGATTTATATATATAAAATTTTGTAATTCTCTATACCTAATTTTTAAATAAAATTAAAAAATAAATAAATATTCGCATTACATATTGTGTCTTATAAATTTATTACTATAATAGAATAGTAATTTTAGAGGTTATACAATAATGTTTACAGTTTTTTTTTACTTTTTACAGAATAAAATGATATCATAATCACAAAAAATTTTGGTATATTGATCAAATAATACCTCTGTGATCATATTAAAATTTTGTTGAAATTGTGTCAAGAAATCACATTATTTTTTATTAATTTTTAACTAATTTTTATTGAATTTGTATTGAAATTACTTTTTGATTTTTTTACTAAATTGTGGTGAATAATTTTATAATAATTTTTTATTTATCACTAAAATGATAATTTGTTATTATTGATCTACTCTAATTGTTTAATGTATTATATTTATTAATTTACGTAAGTTATTTTTGAATTGATCTAATTTTTATAAATAATACGATATATTATTATTTTGACTTTTTATTTTTATATAAATCAGAATTTTTGATTACGAAGAGTTCTTTTGTATTATTTCAATCATGAGTTTTGCTTATTATATTTGGATTGATCTAATTTTATAAATAATATGATGCACAATTATAATATAATACTTATATTATTATTTTGACTTTTTGTTTTAATACAAATCAGAATTTCAATCAAGATTGTATTATTTCAATTATGAGTAAAGAATTTCACAAGATATCAAATCAATGGATAAATTTATTTATAAAGGGAAGTATTTTTTTACCATCGTATAATTTTTCACCTTTTGAAATTTAAATCAACCTTTAAATCACTTTAATTTACTCTATTAAATCATATTTTTTTACAAATACAATAATGACTACAAGAATCATTTAGGAAGATAATGAAATTGACTTATTAATCGAGGAAAGAAGGAGGAGAAACGTAGAGTACCATATAAGATACAGAAGCAATAAGATGGGATTCTAGAGAAGTATAGCTTGACGAATCAATCAAAGATTCAGTATAGCATATTCAACTCATCAATGCGAGTTGAAATAGAGGAATTTAGTACAAAATTACAAACATAAATAAATAAATGAATAACAATATAATGATAAATATAACTTAACAGTATAATTAATATCTTTTAAAATTTTTGTGATTATTGAAATAGAGCGAGAAGAGGTGGGAGGTAGACCTATACTATAGAAAGATTATACAATCTCTTCAGGACTCAATTCTAGGATAGGCCAGGTAATAATTAAAAACGTTTAAATGATTTTTTAGATTTATATTAAATATATTTACTTTTTTAGAATCGAGACACACTCATAGGAGAAATCATAATTTGCTTACTATGAGACAAATATGAAATATAAGGTAAAGACCTGCAAGACAATAAAATTTCAGTTTTTTTTCTTATCGTTTGTTTAATTTTGTGTTTTTTTGTATCGTTCATTTTTTCTTTTCATATTATACGTTTAATTTTGTTTTCTTTTTCATTTTTTCATTTCGTTTCATTTTTCCGTTTCATTTCATTTTCCTAATTTCATTTTATAGTTTCTTTTTATTTGTTTAATTTCATTTTTTTCATTTCGTTTCGTTTTCTTAATTTTATTTTATAATTTCTTTTTGTTTATTTAATTTCATCTTTTCGTCTCGTCTCATTCACTTAATTTCATTTTATAGTTTCATTTCAATTTCTTAATTTCATTTTTTCATCTCGTTTAGTTTTCTCTTTATTTCGTTTTTATTTTTTATTTTATTTTTATTTATTTTAAAAAAATAAATTTTTTTAAAAAAAAATTTAAGTAAATTAATAAAACTTACGTTTAATGATTAATAACATGAAAATATTTCTGGAAATAATAAAATTATATTTGTGTAATGAAATCAGTAATAATCTATTATAACAAATAATTTGTTAATGCTATAACGAATTATTTGTTATACATTCCACATAATTCGTTATAACATTAACGAAGATTCTTATAACGAAATCCTAATTGGCTAAATCAACAATTTTGTTATATCGAGATGTGACTGTATAGTTTATATAAATACAATAGAGGCAGGAATATCATTTAAGGTTATAGGTCACTTTAATATAGTTATAGCTATTACAAATATTACTACTCCAATTTATGTTGAAGCTCTTGCATAAATACTTTATCAAATTTGTAATTGTTCTTGCTATATGGTTTCTATATTCTATCAGAAAAATTCTAACAAACTTTTTTGCCTGCTAGGTCATAAAAAGATTTGGCAGAACTTGCTAGTACTCAGTCTAATAACTTATTTATAGCAATAAAAAATTATTGTGAGTGGTATAACAATACCATTTCTTATAAAATTGATGAATCTTCAGCTGTAATAATATTTATTGAAGTTAAGCATCAGAAACGTCTTTCTGCGAGATACTTTATTGAGAAGCTTTGTAGTCTTAAAGCTAGTACTAGCACTTCTCTTTAGTTAACAAAAATAGATAAGAGTTGAGAAGTTATAGGGAATCATAAAAAGTTTGCAATGAGGTTAGGGTTGAAGCATTAGTTATCAAAGAAACAAATTTTAATGCAGTTGCTATTTCTCAGAATCTTGATCCTGAAGAAGCTGAAAATCTTAAGTTTGATCAAGAGCATTCTATTCCAGATACTATGACACTTAAACGTTTCTATATGTAAAATATTTATGATAAAGATATGAACAATAAGATTTGAGATAATCTTTATAATAAATGTTTGTTAACTATTTCAGTCTACCTGAATCTCAGAAACATTTCTTATAGTTATCTCACTTTCAAAAGCAAGGCTATGATGAGAAAAGTGCAATGAAAAGGTTAGAGGCTAAAGATATTGCACAATAGAAAGATATCCATTATAAAGTTAGATATAATTCTGAGAAATCAGTAGTAGAAGACTTGCACAAATCATATTCAGCTAATCATTAGAAAGTTATAAGGGAACTCTTTCAAATATTAGACTTTACCAGCATAGATGATAAGCATATTTTTTTAGTAATATAATATTAGAAACATTCACACAATCCTGCGAGAGGTTTATAAAAGTCTTGGATTAATCCTTATTACTCTTCAGATTCAAGTCTCATGCTAAGATAAAATCAGATCTTAATTCAGCTATAAGAGCAATTAATGCAATTATTAGAAATTAGTGTGACTATACTGTAAAGATAAATAGGAAAAAAATAAGACTTAAAGAAAAACAGATTTGGGAACGTTCATATTAAATTAAATAGCAATCATATAATGATCTTGGTTTTAGAGATATTTCTCTTAATATATTGGCAGATAAAATGAACTATACAAGGTAATTTATATTAATACTCTTAAAACTTTGTTTTCACTTTTATTATAGATATTTAAAATTTCTTTGCTTTAGTATATTTGGCCAAAGTTACAAATCTTACTCATTTTTTTGCGATTCTCTAGCCAATTTTTCTTATAAATAGATTTAGCATATATTATAGAAAAAGTCAGCCTATTACAGTAGAATGCGTATGTTTTTTTAGCGGAGACCTATAGTATTTGACACACCTATCCTTGTAAAAGTATTTTTTCCTGCAGATAGACCTATCTTTTTTCTTATATAAGTAAGACCAAGATGGGTAATTAGAATCTATAGAGTCCTTCAAATAAGATATATATTCACTAAAGAGACTAAAGGGCATAGTATTTCTTTCTGAAAAAGTTTTTAAGATTAATATATATTAAACTTATCTTTATTTTTTATTATAGATGTTCAAAAATATATTATACTAGTCTGCAAAGCATTTTAACAATAAAGCATAAGTTATATCATTTTTTTCGCTTCTTTAATCTTCTTAAAAGTTATCTCTGATATTTTCCCTTTTTGAAGAAGTATAGTTTTGAGGAAATTTTTTGAATTGAATTTTTTTTTACATAATATAATTAGATAACAGTTAGTATTGATATGGCTATCAAAATGGCTATCTCAAAGACCTGAAAACCTAAAGCTAATAACTTTGTGTTGGTCTTAAAGCAGTTCCTAAAAAAGCATAATTTATTAGCTGACTCTACTTCAGAACAATTAAGCAAACATGCTTCTGAACTTAATACTTTACTTTCTGATTAGATGGTCTGCAGATGTGTTAAAGTTACTCTTACTAATAGTACTAATAATAGATATTCATTTAGTAAAAAGAAAATAGACACTTTCATGTCAGATAAAAGAAAGAAAAACCTTACCATAGAGGGAAGGGTGGAATTTTGCATTACAACTAGTGATACTATAAATATTTTTACCTATCATCTAGACTTAAGTCTAAAAAATAAAGATAAAATTAAAATTGTTACCAGTGTTTTGCGTTAGTTAACATTCTGTGTAAAGTTAGCAAAAGGTGATATAGATTCTGCAATTATTGAAGAATTTGTTAAAGATAAGGACCTTATTTAAGATTCTAATAAATTCAAAAAGAACAAACTAAAAAGCAAATGGCTAATTCAGGTAAAATCTGAATTCTAAAATACTTATCATTAAAGAAGATGCTTAAAAAGATTCAGAATATGAATATTTCTAAAGTTTTAACTAAAGAAGATCTAGTAAATGTAATTGTAATATTAAGTATGAGACCTGCAGAAGTGAGATTTCTTTAGATCAATCACTATGAAGTTAATCTATCCAATCCTCTGGTATGGTATGAAATGGTTATTCTTGGTATTGTATAAGCTATTTAAAGAGTAGAGGAGAAAAGAAGAAGAAACCTGATCTCTGACTATTTTTTTCCATTAAGAAAAATTTAAAATGCGCAAGAGAATTGCTCACCTAAATTCAAGAAGTTATTAAGGCAGGAAAGTTGCGAGATCCTATTTATACTGAAAGTAGAACATGTAATACTTGACCATTTAATGAATTGTTAAAGCAAAAGCTTTATACAGTAGTGGTCATAAGTATCTGACTGCCCAAGATCGTTCAAAATTATTATATAACTACCTCTTAAATTTTCCAGAAATATAATTTAACACAATACATGATCACCTGTAAATTTATAAGTGTCGATGATACAAAAAAAAAATTTAGATGATCATCAAACTTTCGCTTGAAAAATGAAACTTTTTTTAGAGAAACGATATGAAATTATCTTTTTACGTGAACACCCAGCTGGTTTAAAGTTTAATTTTGGATTTATTACTAAACAGGTACGTTGTAGTAAGTCTACAGCTATTTATTAGGTTAAAATATATCATGAAAATTGGGACCTAAATACTTCAGAAAGACCAGGATGGCCTTGTGTAATATCTATGAAATAAGATGATAAGATTATAAAGATAGCAGAGAAAGAATATAATATAATAGCCATTCAAATACAAGAAAAAATGGAAGAAAGAAGTGTTAGGCTTAGTGTAGAAACAGTAAGGCGACGTCTTCGTAAATCTGAAGGAAAGTTTAGTAATGAAATTTCTAAACCTTTACTTAAAGAAGACCATCAAAAGAAAAGGTTGCAATGAGCAAAAAAACATAAGAATTTTGATTGGAATCGAGTTATTTTTACAGATAAGAATACATTTTAATTATATATATCAAAAAAAAGGTTTGGCAGTTTCCTGGTAGAAAAAAAGTATTTTGTTCTGTTAAGCATCTACCAAAAGTTCATGTTTGGGAATATTTTTCTGCTTCTGGATTTAATAAGCTATTTTGCTTTCAGAGGAACCTTAATGCTGAATTTATGTGTACTATTTATGAGCAGGGTCTTCTGACTTCCACTTTTAAACTTTTTAGTAAAGGTAACATAGATTGGATCTTGCAAAAAGATAATGATCCAAAGCATCGATCAAAAATCACAAAAAAATGGAAGGAAAAAAATGGTATTGAGGTACTTTCTTGGTCATCAATATCTCTAGACCAAAACCCTATAGAAAACGTTTGGAGATTAATGAAAATTAATATACAAAAAAAAATTTGATCAATTAGAGGGTTAAGTAAAGAACTTATAAAAGAATGAAACTGATTATCACCTGTACTTATCGTAAATTTGTTAGCTAGCATGAAAAGGTGTACAGCTGCACTTATAGAGTCAGATAGTTACTACACAATATATTAATTTTAGTTAGTTGGTTATGTATTTTTTAAATAAAAAAAATTTGAATTTACTTACTTGTAGCCAGAGTTAAAGGTGATCAGATATTTATAACCGCTACTGTATTATACAATTTTTATTAATTTCAAATTTTTTTTTATAGTTTTTCTAATTTTTATAGATATTAATTTAATATTATAATTATATATTTATTATAGTATCTAATTTAATAAATATATTTTTAAACTTAATATATTTTATATAATGATTATATTTTTTCAACTTTAGATACTTTTGAATTCTGAAGATTTATTAAATTATAAAATATAATTATAAAATATTACAAATTAAGTAATATAAAGATAATATATTAATATATTTAAAATTAATTACTATTATTTTTAAAAAATTAGTTAAATTAGTAAATATAATCTCTTTCTCATATTTGATAATATAAATTATTTATTAAAAAAATCAGATTCTAGAAAATTTTTAAATAAAATTTTAAATGTTATTAAATTAAAATTTATTAAATTCTAGAATCTGATTTTTCAGAAATATTTATATATAATATATTTACTTTATATATATAATATCTATAATAAAGATAGTGCTCAATTAGTTATAATAGGTGAAAAATAAGCATCACAATATTGCAATACCATCTTAATTAAGGATGGTCCCCATAATTATTTTCAAATTTCAATTGAGTTGCAACTTAATTGCGCCATAAGGAAATTTAATTGCGTCACAAGTTGCAACTCAATTGCGCCATTTTTTTCAATTGCAGTGATCATCTTTAATCTTAATCTATAGTAAAAGTAAATGTCGTAATTAAAAATAACACAATTAAATTGCAATTAAATTTACTTATAATGCAATTAAATTGCAACTTAATTGAATATAAAATAATTATAAGAATCAACTTTAATCTATAACTAGTATTAGGCAATTTGTATATATCAGATAAATTTTGATCTTATATTTGTATTGTACTATACTAAATTTTATATTAATTATTATATATATTAATTGTATTAAATTATATTAATTATACTAATTTTTTAACTTAGTTTATAATTATAGAAATTAGTAAATATATATATACTAATTAAAAAATGATAAAAAAAATAGATATTATAAATTATCATTTTTAAATCTAATCTTTGATATATATTTTACAATCATTTCAAATTATTTAAATTCTTTTTATTATAAATTAAATAATTATTTAATAAATTAAAAATAAATAATAATAATAAAAATAATAAATATAAAAATTATTATAAGTTGATTTTGAAAATTATCAATTAAATAAATAATATTCATATTTTTTATTATCTTTTATTAATGAATTTTACTTTATCTTTAGTCTTTTAATTCATAAATTATTTGATTTTTAATTAATTTTTTTAATTATTTTTTTTTAATACTATTGTTTAAAATAAATTTATAAAAAAGATGAAAATATAATTCTTTTTTTTAAAATTAGTTTTTTTTTTAATATATTAAAGAAATAAAACTTTTTAAATTAAAATAATTATTAATTATCAATTTGATAATTTAATAAATATTTATTAAATTATTAAATTACAAATAATTTTAATTAAATATTTTTTTAATTAATTTATAAAAAAATTAATATTTTATTTTTTAAAAAAAAAATTACCAATTAAATTAATTATTAAAATTTTATTAATTTAATTATAAGATTTAAAAATTTAAGTTATATTTTATTTTTTAAAAAAAAAATATATATATATATATTAAAAATTAATAATTTTAATTAATTAATTTTTTACTTAAAATTTATTTTGATTATAATATAAAATTTATAATTATTATAAACTAATATATAAAAGTAAATATTATATATATTATTTAAAAATAATTATTAATTAAATTAATTATTAAAATTTACTTTTAATCTTATTATAAATTAAAAATTCAAATAATTTAATCAAATTTTAATATTTTTTAAAATAAGGTTTTTAATTTTTAGTACAGTCAACTCTCTCCAAATGCATCCTCTCAGACTATAGTGAAATTTTAAAAAATGTGCATTTAAAGAGGATGTGCATTTAAAGAGAAAATTTATATATGAAATCTATATGCTTAAGACCAAATAAGAGCGTGCATTTTGAGAAAAAATATATAATATATGCATTTAGAGAGAATTGACTGTATATTAAAATATGTTTTTTTAACAAAATAAAATATTATAATTCTAATAATAAAAAAGTTTTTCTTTTTAATTATCTACTAATTTTTATTAATTTATTATTTATTATTTAATTTTATTCAAATCTACAAAAAAAATTTTTTTTTATTATAAAAAAAATTTATTATTCCTTTAACTAAAAATTAAAAAATTTATAAATTATTATGTAAATTTTACATTATAATTGATTGAAAAATATGATAAATTTAGATAAATATCTTTATTATTAAGTGATAGATAAATAATTATATTTAAATCAGCATTTACAAAAAGATTTCAATCATAAAATTTTTGATAATTTTGATTTAAATTAAGAAATATTAAATATTTTTAAAATTCAGATTTTCAAAAAAAACATATCCTTTAAACTGTAAAGGTTCGCAGGCAAATTTGTCTGCTCTACAGTTTAAAGGATAATTTTGATAATAAATAAAGATAAGTATAGTTAAATCTTATTTAAATGCATACATTATATATTTTCTTTCTAAATATATACAAATTTTCTCTCTAAATATACATCCTCTTAAATGCATATTTTTTTAAATTTTTACTATGATCCCAAAGAGGTGCATTAAGCTATATTTAGTTTTTGTTTTTTTATTAAATAATACACTATTGATATTGTCCTACTTTGTTTATCTATCTCATGATTTTTACTTTCATCCAATAAGAATCTTGTATATAGCAACAAGTCATCTATGGTGACATCATATAATGGCTGTTGGAATAACTTCCAACAGAAATGTTTTTATAAATGAACTTATAAAATGCTCAAACCGAGACGTAATGATTCGGGCTCAACAACGGAATCTGTTAACATATCACCATCAAACAGTCCTAGAATCTCCCTCCAAAATGCTATTTCGGAACCCGTAACATCAGTTTCTACCGAAAACAAAACTGAAAATTCAACAATTATCGATAAACCACTACCTCCAGATCCACCGATAAAAACAGCCCAAAATGAAGAGGAAGAACTTCCTATTCCTCCCGAGTTTATAGACCATTATGCAGACGTCAAAGTAAAATGGCAAAAAATGGATGATGAACCCCTTATATATAGAGATAAATTTATAGCCATTACCAAGACTTATTTATATATTTTTAATTATTATATTCCTGACGGAAGAGACAAAGCTATTCCTATGACTAGTATTAAAAATGTTCAAACTGATGAAGAAGCAAAAATATCTGATTTAGCCCATCAAAAATGGTAAGAAATATTAGTTTATGAAAGGCTTATTCTTTAGGTGAATTAATGTCGCTAATTTTATATCTACTTATGAAGGGGAGCTGGTTCAATAGATCTTTGGGTAAATATCACATAGACGCGTTTTTATATTACTTTTTTTTTACTAATTCTTTTATTTTTCTTTGTAGTGGGCAAAGGATTTCGGAAGGTGGAAAGGTCATGATTTATGTATTATTGTTACTGTTGACCATGGGTTAGTTAAGAGAAAAGGATTTACTTTAGAAAACATTGAAGGTTTATATTTATTGAAAAAAGCTTGGAAAACTGCAAAGGGTGAACCATTTAACGAATAATAATATTAATAATAAATCTTTTAATATTTTATATGGTTATATGGTTAATTTATTTATAAAAACTTGCCTTTTATCCTTCTAACTAGAAAAATTATTCAATAGAACATATTATATAAGAAACGCGTAAAGATGATAAACTGCGATGTTGTGTTAATAAATAGACGTTTTAAGAAATTACTATAACAGTACTAGATAACAGAGGTTGATCTACAAACTAAGAAATTTACACTATTTTTCCTTAACAAAAAAAAAATAAAAAAATAAAATAAATAATAAATCATCGCAATATCAAATGAGTTATTGATTACTATTAGACGGAGATTGTTTCTTCGTTATTTTTGTCTTATTTCTTTAAAGACAAAATGTTGCAAAAATTATTTCGCACAAAACCTACGAATAAAGATGTAGAAGACTCGAATACTCGAGCATTATTGGAGGCTGACTCGTATGTATTTTTATGGCCTTGCCTTGAGCAAGTTTATCCAGTTTAATATGGATGGTTTTCATCGGAAATTTTATTATGGTGTAAAAGATTTGACATTTTATAGTTATTATAAATCCTTAGTTATTTAAATATTGTATTTTTTATTTTTTATTGAAGTTACATTCCTTAACTTTTTTTTTTTTTTTTCTAAAAAAAAAAAAAAATTAATAATATTAATATTATTTTTAATAGCTGGTCACCGCCTTCCTTCAATTCCAACCAAATTCGCGTCATTTTATGTCAGGATACGGGTGACAAAGCAAAATTAACGTTATATGATTCGGCAATTCCAGTAACATCAAATTCTTCGGAAAGACCAACCTCCGAACTTTCTTCTTCTTGGAGTGGAGTTGGCTTTTTTCTTCCAAAATCTAGCAGTGCTATAAATATTAAATCTAATAATCCGGTTAATACAACAGGTCACCCTCCTTCTCATCATCGTAATCATCATCACCACAATAATTTAGATAGCGACAATAAAAGAAAAAGTTTTGATTCCATTAATAAATCTAGTATAAAAACTTTACCTCCTTCCATGAATCGTAGTAGTCATACGCTTCTCTCGCAGAGAAAGGTAATTTTTGACATGGAATTTGGTTTTATTGTTCAACACTAACGTTATTTTATTATAATAAATTAGACAGCTCATAATATAGATTTAATTGGTGAGATGATGTTTGGAGCTGTTCCTTTATCTTACAAAGGGATGACAACCAAAATTCATTTTATTAAATCCCCAAAACCTCAAATTTTGTTAACAAAATTGTTCTCAATAAGTCCTGCCGATTTTGAATCTAATTCTCCCGGAAGACGTAGTTCTTTTTCTTCTATGAGTAGTGATACTTCTGTATCTTCCTCTACACAAGGTAGTTTAGCTATCAATAATGAATTGCGTAATATTACAAGACAAAAATTTGGATCAAGTTCAATATATTTTGACGATCATTCGGAATCGAGCGATGACGATTCTTTTCGTTTTATTCCTAATTATTCTTCTTCTCCCTCATTTTTTCATCCTGGACCTCCAATCCTTGGTTTGAGAACGAATGATATTTCGGTATATTCAACTTCTTCTCTTTCAACTTCACCGCGTAATAATTTCACTAATAGAAGAATGCGAAGATACAGTCAGACTAGCATGGAAAATGGTATATTTAACCCAACTCCTTTGCCGGGAAGTATTGCGCGACTTGAATCATTAACTAGTCGGCTGGATCCTCTGAACAATAGTAATGTATGTCTCTTGTGTCATATGTATATATATTTTTAAAATATTTATGAATTAATAGCTTTTTTATTAACTATATTTAATTATCAGTTAAGTTTGAAGCATCCTTCACGTTCTATGATGTATGCTATTGGAGTCGTTATAACGTTAGAAAATAATGCAACGTTGGAAGAATTTATATTCTCACATTTCGCGTTACTAGAAAACAGGCTACATCAGCTTCATTCTACAGCTTTTAGATTACTTTGCCACTTTCTTAAAAAATCTTCACCATCATCATCTATTAACGGACCTAATTCAGTAAACTTTAATTTTGAGATTATGCAATTTTTTTTTTTTTTTAAAGCTATTTTTGTTTAGTCTTTTCGCTTAATATTTCTTAGATATTTAATCCGACGAATAGGAGAATTTCCGTGGCATCTCTTTCCCCATTAATGCTCCAAAACGAACAAATCTGGTTAGATGCAGTTTTGCGATTTAAGACATCGTTTTGCCAATTGTATAGTACGCCGCGAATCCAGGTATCAATGACATAAGAAAAGAATTCACCACCCACTACGAAATAACTCTTTGGAAAATGTTACTTCACCTAAAGTGCGCTTTTCCTCAAAAAAAAAAAAAAAAAAAAAAAATAATTGCGTACGCATTAGCAAAGGTGGCAACCACTAACTCCTTAATCATCCCTTCCAAAACTTTGCGCAAGGAGCCATTGTGGTTAAACATGTCGACATTTCCGCAACAAAGAAGTAAACTCGCTAAAAGCCTGTTGACTGAACTAACTTTTTTGTTGGAAAATTTTGATAAAGAATCTAATTCGTATCCTTTAATGAAAAATAATTTGACCACGTTTAATTTCATACTTTATCGTATTCACCTTAATTATATTTATTTAAAAAATTTAGTTTCATCTCCACGCTGATATCTAGCGTTTTAATGTATCATCTGGCATGGGTTTCGACAGTGGCGCCAATTGCAGATGTTGAAGAACGGGTAACTTTATTTTGCCTTTTAATTATTTAAAGGGAGAAGAAGGAAAAAATAAATTTATTTCATTAACTTTATTCAATAGAATGGGAAGAATCTATTTTATGATCCATTATGGGCACAATTAGGGTAAATTTTAATTTTTTGAGAGAGAGCTCTAATTATGAATGGTTCAAAGTAATCAGGTTTTTTAGTTTGCGAGATGCTACGCTGAATACTATTATTATCTTTGTTTTTAACCTTTTTAGGGACTTGTATGGTAGCATAGGCACACCTTCGATAATGAGCCGGACCATTATTGTTGGTACAGATGTAAACACAGTCCGTCGTATCTTATTTGTTTTGAGTTATTTTATTCGATGTAATGAAGTTTACGAAAGAATGGAACATATGATTTCGACAGAAAGCCAATCTGAAGAACAGGTGGATCCTGAAAATAATAATATTGGTTCAAAAAGTTCCTCTTCTGAAGGTGCGTCAAAAATTACTGAATGACAACAATGTAATTAAATAAAGTTGATAAAGATGAGTCTTTTTTTTTTTTAAAAAAAAAAAAAAAAAAAAAAAAAAAAAAAAAAGAAAACACTGCAGATACTTCCAATTCAAATTCATTGGACGAGAATAAATCTGATAATCGACGGAAAAGCGTTAATTTAGATTTATCATTTGACAATTTCACCGATAACTTATTGGAAGTTCCAATGCCAAGGTAAATTTCAACCTTATCGAATATACACATTCATTATTCTATTTAATCATAATTGTTGTATACAGATCACAAACTTCAACCATAATACCGGACGTATCATCCTACGAAACACGTAATGAAAATGACGAACCGTCCAGTAAAAAACTCCCGTATCGAGCAGATGAATTATTTTTAAAATCGTACGGTAGATCACTTATGGTCGGTTGCTGTGATACTTACATGTCCGATTTTGTATTGATGGGCCTTCCTAAACTCGGTGAATTTCAAGAATCATTGGAGAGTGACTTAAGGAATTCTCTGCTGGTAAAATCGCAATTGTGATTGTTCACAATTCGGTAAAATAATTAAATATCAGAAATTTTGAATGATACAATTATTTTAATTTATGATATGTACTTTTTATAGATGCAGCCGCTATCTTCTCAAGACCCAGTTTCAAAATCCGTTTGCATTTTGGGGCAGTTGAATACATTGCAAGTACACAATATTGCACGATATTTTGGCACATATTGCAATATATATTAATATGTACATAACATAATTATAGAAATTGTTCGGTTCTAGGCTGTGATGCATACGGAAGTCGACATGTGATTGGAAATTCAACAGTTACGGTTGATGGAGATCACATAAGAAATGGCGCTGGATATTTCCTTCCGCTTCATACATCAAATTACATATACGCAATGTTACATCAATGTAAAGATTTGTATACAACCATGGGAATGCCTGCAGAATCTGTAAGCAAATATTCTTTTAATTTATTAAAAAAAAAAAAGGACTGAAGTTTACATAATCTCATAAATTTGTATTCTAATTATAGTGCCTCGAGTATATGGAAGATCATCTGAGATTATTGTACTATAAGGCTGTGATGTACAAGAAATTATTTTCATCCTCACTCCCTACATCCACCGCCACAGGAACATCTCCCTCAATAGCATCCCCATCAATTTATATGCCACCTTCATCGGTTGATCATGTTCCGTTGGATATATTGGATGTTATAGGTTTACAAAAATCGGATATTCCTTTAGTGAAAGCCATAAATTCAACTTTCTAACTTGTATCCGTGTTTATCAATCCTCTTTTATTTGATTTAAATTAATTATTTATTGAATTAACAATTATCTTAAAATTCATTTGGTTTTATTTATAAATTTTTGAATGTTTCACAATTTATTTATTTCTTTTTTATTTCTTTTATAATAAACTTTTAATTACACGTGAAAAATATAAATGTCGAGAGATATGTATGATAGTTACTGTATATTGAAATCAGTCAATCACTACGTAAATACTACTTACACGAGTCGTTTCTATGCGCATAATAAAATGACAGGGTGGGAAAAATTATGCAAATTAATCTATTAAACAGTATATTTAATATATCAAAATCAGCAAAGTTAAAAAAAACATTCGTAAAACATGTCACTTGAGCAGAATTAATTGATCAAATTATTTAGTTAGAACACTTACGGACAAATCTTTTTTTTTTATTTTTATTGTATTCATTACGAATAAATAAATCATTTAATGAACAAAAAAAATTTCATTTTCAATATTTAATATACATGAAAAGGTGATATATTTATTACAGTTTTAAACTTATCATTTGTTTAAAATTTTTTTTATTGATTGACAAATGTATTTTATTTATTTATTTATTCTCTTTGATTTGATCCAACAGCACTTCTTAAAGAATTGTTGAAAAATTGATATACGGGGGCGTAGTAGCAACGAGGTGTTACACGAGCACGAGAAGACACTTCTTTTCCTTTCGTTTTTTTATAATTTGCCGCAAGTAAATGATAACTGCATTTTCTTTTCATTCAAACCAACATTACAAACGAGCCTCAACGACCACGGATGTAATGATGAATATCAGTAGCAATGGAATTGAAAATTCAAATTTTACAGAAGAAAGTCATCACTATCATCCATTATATCAAAATCATCATGAATTTGTAAGTAAAGACATAAAAGAAGGATTGGTCTTAAATGAGACATCATCTCCTGAACAGTCACCTAACACCTTAACCAGTCATGTTTATCATCATTATCTACCTCCTTATCGTCAAGTTAAACGTCGACGTCGACTCACCGAAGAAGAAACAAATGTATTGAATAACGTTTTTGAAAATGTACAAAAACCTGATGCAGCTACACGTGCTCAATTGGCTCAACAATTAAATATATCCTCACGTGCAATTCAAGTTTGGTTTCAAAATCGTAGAGCAAAGGTTAAAAGAGACGCATTGGAATCAAAAAATGCATCAAAAAATAAACCAAAGAAATTAACATTAGCTGTAGATTATTTCCCGGAAAAGATGAAACCACCAAAGAATATTTCAAATCCTATTGGTAATTCCCGTACAAATTTACCCAGAAAATCCAGAATTACGCCAATTTTGGCTAACCTTAGTACTTCACCTGAAGAACCAAAATTAGAAATTCCTGTTAACGTTAATTATTGGAACTATCGATCCACTTACGATTCTTATGCTAGTGGAAGTAGTCTTACAGATGGGCAAAGTAAATCAATTTTTTATTCTTTCGTCTATTTAAAGATATATTGAAAAAGTTATATAATTATAATTTTCTAAAAAAAAAAAAAAAAAAAAAAAAAAAAAAATAGATTTTGAAGCTACACCTTTGGCATTACCATATTTTCCCAACAACTTTTTTCATGATAACAATTGTGCCGATTCTTTCCGTTATAATTTATCTTCTCCTGTACAAGTTGATGATGGTAATATACTTAATTTCTTAACATCTCAACAATTTTTTCGATAATAATCGAACTTCAATTTGTTTTTTCAGGCGCAACGCAGAAAACCGATTCTAATCTTAATATTTTCGGGTCCCACGCAAATCAATATGTGATTTCAAGCTCAACGACCGCCAAATCTGCGATAAACGATCTATCCATCTCTCAAAGCGTTCGATATTTGCCTTTATCCGTCACATCCAACTATACGTCAACCGTATGGCCAATTCCCAAGGCGGCCGAAGATGTTATTTCAATTACAAAGATCATCTAAAACAATTGGGTTCTCAGAAATTCATGTCACGTGCCCTTTCTATTTTGGCTAGCGAAATAACATTTGACAATATGATTGGGAAAGTCTGTATCAAAGTTGAAAATGGATAAATATTATATTATGTATATTACTTGTCGTATAAATCTTTATCTAATTTTATCTAAAAGAACACTTTGAGTAAACATTTGTGATTTCACGCATTTTGTCACGTGTGGAAGTTTTTAATTTACATGTAATTACAAAAGATATCGTTATTGCTGGAATTCAAAACTTATTATTTCAGTTACCATATTAGGTAATAAAAATCGCCGATCATTTCGGTATATCACGTGAATTAACAATTAACACTTTGCGGAAAAAAAGTATAAAAATTTCCAAATTCTCTATAAGGTCTTTTTTTTCACCTTTACTAACATCCATCTATCTTTCGTCCATCTTTTTTGTTTCTTTTCTTTCCTATACAACCTAAAGAATAAAACATGTCTTATACTTCAAATTATGGTGCTCCGGGTGTTCCCGCTCCTCCAGGAACATTGTATACAGCTACCTCCTCTTCTACTTATGGTGGTAGTAGTGCTGCCCCACCATCGTCTTCAACTTATGGCACCAGTGGATCTTCCTATAATAATAGTGGTTCTTATAAAAATTCTTCTGGTTATAGTTCTTCATCTTACTCTTCAAGATATGGAAACGAACGTGGTGTAGATCGTTCTTATGATGATCGCAGTCGGAGGGATCGTAAGGAGTAGGTTTTACTTTTATTTTAATTATTAGTTCTTCTTTTATTGCTGCTTATATATCAAGTCAAATATTCTTATAAGAACTTTATTACGTCTAATGAGGATATCTGTATAAATATTTTATTGCATTAGCAGTCATGTTTATCGTAAAGGTTAACGAGGTTAACCGAATAAGTAGAGAATTAACTAACCCCCGTTATTGATTCAAATTAATTTTAGATATGATTCTCGCAGCTCTAGCTATCGAGATCGTAGTCCAACTTATGAAAATTATGGAAGTCGGGAACGTTATTCATCATCGAGCTATCGTCCAGGAGGAAATAACACCGCCTCCTATTCAAATGATCGTATGTCAAACCTTGGATCAGGTTTGATTAAACAGGAGTGGGATTTCTCTAAACTCCATAAATTTGAAAAGAATTTTTATCGGGAACATCCTGAAGTCATTTCACGATCAGTTGTCGAAGTGGAGGAGTACCGTAAATTTCATGATATGAAAGTCTTTGGTCGTGAAATCCCAAAACCAGTAGAGACTTTTGAAGAGGCCAATTTTCCAGGTATTTTTCTCAATATACCTTTAAATTTAAATAAGTTTCACTATTTCTTTTCGGATTATATTTTGAAAATTCTTTTTTCTTACAAATTACTTTAGCTTATGTGTTGAAAGAAGTATTGGACCTCGGATTTAAAGCTCCCACGCCAATTCAATCTCAAGGATGGCCGATGGCACTTTCTGGGCGTGATGTTGTAGGTATAGCTGAAACAGGATCTGGCAAAACTCTAGCCTACTGTTTACCGGCTATCGTACATATCAATGCCCAACCGTTCCTTGAACCTGGTGATGGTCCGATTGTTCTAATTCTCGCTCCTACACGTGAATTAGCCGTGCAAATTCAACAAGAATGTACCAAATTCGGCAAGTCCTCAAAGATTAAAAATACCTGTGTATACGGTGGTGTACCTAAAGGACCTCAAGCTCGCGAGTTGTCACAAGGTGTTGAAATTTGCATTGCGACACCTGGTCGTTTAATCGATATGTTAGAATCTAGGCGAACAAATCTTCGCCGAGTTACTTACCTTGTTCTAGATGAAGCAGATCGTATGTTAGATATGGGATTTGAACCTCAAATTCGTAAGATAGTTGATCAAATTCGACCAGATAGACAAACACTTATGTGGAGTGCAACTTGGCCAAAAGAAGTTAAAAAGCTCGCCGAAGATTATCTTCATGATTTTATTCAGGTGAACATTGGTTCATTAGATTTATCGGCGAGTCATAACATTACGCAGGTAGTCGAAGTTTGTGCAGAGTACGAAAAACGAACAAAGTAAGCACCGACTATGTTTACAAATAAGTTTGATATTGATAATATGCATCGTTTATTTATTTACTTTGATTATTGTAGATTAGTTAAACATCTTGAGAGGATTATGGATCAAAAAGATAATAAAACATTAATCTTTACTGGAACTAAGCGTACAGCGGACGAAATTACTAAATACTTGCGTCAAGATGGTTGGCCAGCACTTGCAATTCATGGTGATAAGGCTCAGAGTGAACGTGATTGGGTTTTAAGTGAATTTCGGAGTGGAAAATCCCCAATTATGGTCGCTACTGATGTTGCATCTAGAGGAATCGGTATGATTTATTAACTATATTTTTGCAGTTTTTAGTTATTTTAACGATTTCTTGCCCTTTCGCGTAAGTATGTAGGTCCCCCCTCAAAATGCCAGCAGTAGCCGCGGGCAGAAAGTGCAATCTAATAACGAGTTTTAAATTAAAAATTGAAAAAAAAAAAAAAAAATTATCTTGGGCACGATCAAAATTAAATAATAAACCTTTACGAAAAAAAAAAAAAGATCAAATATATATATTTATATATATCTCTCTCCATCTATCTATATACACATATAAATAAAAAAACCCCCCAACACAAACACCACAAAACACGAAGAAATTCCGTCTCTTGGCTAGTTTTTACCGGGTCCTGTTTGGAGTGCCCTTATATTTGGATTTAAGCTCTAGCCGATTCAATTGCTTACCAATAGCTTAAATGTTTCCTCACGTATTTGTATAGCCAGCTTAGATTAACTGGCTAGGAGAAAACTATCCATATAACGGTAACTCATGACAAAACTAGCTCAGGCGGTTTTTTGAAGTGCTAAAACTTGAATTGAGGAATTTCATGGGTGCCGTCATTCTTTATCAAAAGAAACGTCATGTTGTGTTGTCCTCTTTTTGTGATACTTTCTTTACTTGCCTGCCGCTGCTCTTCGATTCTGGCATTGGGACTTACATATCCTTTTATCCTTTTATATTATATTACTATTATTTGTTTGTCTATTCTGTTTTGTTTGCCATTTGAATTTTTTTTTTTTTCTGCTCGTTCGTCATTGTATCGATGAAATTGCACGAAAGTTATCTTGATTGCTTATGTGCATTTATATATAATTGACGCCGGCTGATAGAGTACCCTTGCTAGATAGTAAGATTCTCTGATTAATTTATTTGCTCACAAAATTTTTTTGGACTTCAGATGTTAAAGATGTTAAGCTTGTTATCAACTACGATTTTCCCACTAATGTAGAGGTAATTATATATACCGTATAATCATTTTGAAGATTTTAAATTATTTGCCTTCTATCTTTACATTCTTAGTATTACAGTCATATCTTTTAACGATTTTCGCTTTATTATAGGATTATGTTCATCGTATTGGACGAACAGGTCGTGGTGGTGCCAAAGGCTCTGCTATAACGTTCTTCACAATGGACAATGCTAAACAAGCTAAAGATTTGGTGAATATATTGCGGGAAGCTAATCAGGAAGTGGATCCAAAACTGACAGATTTAGCAAAAATTTCTACTGTCAATCCTAATAGTGGCAAGTGTTTATGTTATTCTCGTTTTCAACAATTTATTCTTCGTAGCAAAAAAATTAAAACCATTTACAATTTGAATTAGGACGGGGAAGGTATGGTAGTGCGCGTTATGGTTCTAACAATAGTAGTAGCCGCTCTCGTTGGTAATATATTAGAGTTTGTGGAGTGTATTGACTTGGACTTGGAATGATAGAAATACCTCTGTGTTAATCATGATTCGTTTTAAGTGCGTTTAAATAGTAACGTTATAAAATGCGTATGATTTCAATTTATTATATATAATGCAACATATTAGAATTACAAAACAAATAAATAAATCAATAATTTTTTCACGAAAAATTATTATTGTTTGATTTTTATAATGATTGTCATGTTATACAACTTATATCACAGTTTGATCTTTTCGAAATAAAAAATTTGTAAATAAAATATTAGTTTTATATGTAAAATAAAATAATCTTTATAGAATTACTTAATTTAATAAAAATGAAATAATAAAATGAAAGTAAAATAATCAACATATATTTATAAAAAAAACCGTTTAAATTCTTTTCTTTTTTATTATTTTCAAATATTTAAAAATTACTTTTCTTTTTTATTATTATATTTAATTATTATTAATGCTTTTACTCATTATCAATTCTTTTTTTTTATGATCAAATTGATCATTTTATTTTTTATTTTTAATAAATTAACTTTTGTTTTTTATTATTTAATTATCATTTCTTTATTATTACTATATTTTTTTAATCTTAATTTTCTTTCAATAAATATATTATTAAATTGTTTTATTTTATATTTTCTTTAATTTAAATTTATAATTATTTATATAAATATAAAAATAATAATAAACTTATATTAAAATAATTTTTATAAATTTATATAAATTATATATAAAATTATATAAGGTTTAATTTAAATTATATAATATTATATAAGTTTAACAGATTTAATATAAGATTATATTTTATAAGATTATATATACTTTATTTAAATATTAAGATTTTATAAATTATAATAGGATATCTATGTAATTTAATTTTATATGTTAAATGTAATATTTTTTTAGTAAATAAGTTCAAATTTAATATTAATTTAAAAATTTTTTAATTTTTTTTTTTAAAATTTTTATTTTTTATAAAGCATTTATATAAATATATTATTTGCTTTTTATATATTTTTTTTAAAGGTATAGAAAATTTATAAAATCTTTATTAAACTTATATAATTATAATAATCTAAGAATAAAATAAAAATATTTACTAAATATATTAATTAAATAATATTAAATTAAATTATTTTATCAATACTAATTTTATATTAATTAGAATTTAAGTTATTTAAAATAATATTATTAAATATCTAAATAGAAAAATGTAAATACTTTTTGATTAAATTAATTAACATATAGATGGTAATCAATAGAAAGGGGAAATCTAAATTTTTGATAAAATTTTTTTTATTATTTTACTTGATCTTTATAATTATATGCTCAAAATTAATTAAAAATTTCAGATTTTTCTCTTTTTTACTCTTATATTTTACAGGTTAAAGTAATTATATAATAAAAAAAAATATATATATTTAATAAGATAATAGTAATATTAAAAAAAAAACTCAATATGATCTTAAATAAATTAAAATTGATTTATAAAATATAGTATATATAGGTAATAAATATATACTTTTTTATTTCACTATTTTTTTTTTATAATGATTATAATTCACATTTTTTTTATTTATTAAATATATAATATAAATCAAAATAGAAAATTATTAATCTAAATAAAAATTAGTAATATATACCATTAATCTAAGCTAACTAAATATAATAAAATTTTTAATATTTAAATAAAATAAATAAAAAAATAAAAAAATAATATAAATCAAAAATAATAAAAATATTGAAAAAGAAAGAATAAAAATGAATTATTACCAAATTTATATTTATATTCATTTTTTAAAAATAATTATATTAAATAAAAATTTATATTGTTAAAAAAAGTTATTTATAGAGAATTAGAAAAAAAGTTTTTATTTTTATTAAAATCAGATTTTGATATATATTAATTAAAGATAGAATTTTAATTAGTCATATCTAGTTGTAATTGATTACAACTTTAAAATGCAATTATAATTAGTTATAATTAGCTATAACTAATTATAGATTTATTTTTAATATTAATAAAGTTAAAATATTTAGCTAAATAGAATATATTCTTATTGCATTTTACATTTTTTCATTATAATATAAATAAGAAAGAGATTATCTAAAGATGTAGTTGTATAAGAAAAGAAAGTTGTGGAAAAATTCGTTTTTTTCAGATTAGAAAGAATCTAATAAAGTTAATTTTTTTTAAATTCTTATAAAAAAATGAATATTAAATTTTATTAATTTGGTGTTTTGATAAATTTACTGAGAACATTTCAGCATTTGAACTTGAAATTCTTTTTTTTTTTCTTAAGTGCTGTAAACTGTTCAGTTAGATACCCTTTAAAGTTTTAGATATTTAATAGTTATAGATACACACATCTTGTGATATTTGCTTTAAAACGACCTACTATATTTTATAATTGCAAGTAAATAATTTGAAACATGTTATTAGGTGATGTAAACTTTTTCTACATTCTGGAAATATTTTTCTTAATAAGAAGTTGACATGAAGTCAAATGACACTGTTAAAATTTAATGACGTGTAAACATTTGAAAAACTTTTAATAAAGTATTTTCTCTACAATGGAATTGGTCATAAATGGGAAAAGAACCTTTTTATTTTATTTTATTTTTGAAGATGAACATCAATTTAATTAAAGAAACTGATGAAACAACGAACAACGATAATGATTTTGCTAAATCGTCGACATCATCAACAGAAGCTACTGAAATCCAAGCTCAAGGCATATTTCCTCAAAGTTCGATTCGTAAATTTTTTCCGTTGATTATTCCAACAACAACGAATCCTTTCGGGGAATACATTCCAATCCATATTGCAATCCAACGATTTCAGCGATCTCCAGTGAATCAAAATCCACCTTATTATGAAGTTCCTGTGCTTGGCAACTTGCCAACGGTTCGTCATGCTTATGCGGAATGGTATTTTGGAATTGATGAAAATCCTGCAATCATCTCATGTATAAGAAAGTATGGGAAAGAATGGGAGAAAAGGAATCAACGGAGATTGTCGAGAAGAAAGATTTTGATCCGTGAGATTGAACTAAGGGAGACTGATTTTTCTACTGAAGAAGTTTTGGAGATTTTGGAGATTTTGCGAGATGGAAGTACTTTAAACAAATTAATTGATGTTAAATTATTAGGGCATGATAAATAATGGCATATGGTTGACCGCAGTGACTCTTGTTTCTATTTTTGTAATGCAGATTCATTGGATTTCAAAAAAACAACTAACTTTGTCAGTGAACAGTTTTTTCTAAAAATAAAGTTTTTCAACCACAACATTACTATAAAAAGGTATAAAATTATAAACCTTTATTCGTTCTAAATCAGTTTTGTACTACAATAGATATCATTTATATGGAAATGCTACGCCACATATTTTCTAATATAATATATTCATTGTAATGATTTTATTCAGAATTTCTAACTAAAAAAAAACTTGTTCCCATAAAAAAAAAAAAAGGAAAAAGAAAATTACAGGATGAGTGCACAAGGTGATAAAAGGAATTCCCTTATAGAATCATTCATGAGCGACAGGCCGTCTCTCTGCATGTCTACAGCTACAATAGATTCCGAAACACTTTTACCACCACCCATTCATTTTACGACAACGATTCATGATCCACCTATGTCAATTCGTCGAGATCCTTATGTCGCTTCACAATATCTTCAACCAAACTTAAAATATTGTCCCTTAAATTCAAATAATGATGACGAAATCAATACTGAAAAAAATTGGTCTTTACTTGATGATATAAATCTTTATCATAAGTTAATTAATGATAATTTAAATATAAATAATAAAAATGATCAGGAAGAGAAAATCGCAACAGAACAAGGAGAAATTTTGAAAGAAAATGAATATATAAACCCCTTACTAAGTCCTTATGATCCATCATGGGTTCCTGAGCCACCCTCTTCCAGTCCAATATTATCAAAATTTGCTTTTTTCGAATCCGCTGAAAACGGTTCACCTTCTCCCCTAAATAGCAGTAAAAGTAAAAGAAAGGTCACATTCGCCATACCAACACAAATTAGATCACAAAGTGACGAATCGCAATTCGCATCAACTTCTAATCCGGAAACATTATCAAGCGATGTTCATTTAAATGTTGGTTTATTAACAAATGAACAAGGAGAAATATTTAAACCTAAAAATAAATTGAAAACATGGAAAGAATTATGGTCGATGCCTTGGAAAGATGAAGAAAC
The DNA here is from genome assembly GCA_910592005.1 of Funneliformis mosseae. Taxonomy (NCBI): domain Eukaryota; kingdom Fungi; phylum Glomeromycota; class Glomeromycetes; order Glomerales; family Glomeraceae; genus Funneliformis; species Funneliformis mosseae. The sequence goes on along the minus strand of CAJVPP010000019.1, from coordinate 37,914 downwards.
AAAGCGATTTACTAAAAAATTCTGGTTTACCTTTTCCATTACTTTTTGTTTGGTCTTAATATTAGCGGTCATCGGTAAGTATCTAAGTTCGAAAGGTATTTTCTTTTACAAAATATTCTAAAAATTAATAATGCTTCCTTTGATTATAGGAATTTGTCTATACGCTGTATTTTCTCCAAAAACATTCAAAAAAGACTTATCAAATGACATTTAAATGTTATTTTATTCTTATTAAATGTAATATGATATAAAAATTATATGATAAATTAAAAGGGCTCGAAATAGTTTTTTCCTTAAATGTAAAAATCGGAATTAATTTTTAAAATAACTTTCCAAACAGTTTTTTGCCAACATAAATCTATTATGATTCAGATCTAATCTTTTGTTGAGATCATCTCGATTCAAATTGCTCCATGATAATTTTGGAGTACTGTACTCTCTTTTCTTTAAGAAACGTGGATTTTCTCAATTACAAGTGTACAACAGCAAAATCTTTAAAAAAAAAAAATTCATTCATTATGACTAAAAAGCGATTTAATTAGAACTTTAGAGGTACGTTTTTGCAATACTGCGCTTAATTATTTGTTACATCGAATACGTTGTTTTAAATGATCTACAAAACAACTAAAACGCCAACATTGTTATAATAACTGCATGAAAAAATGATTTGAAAGTTAAATTCTCCTCACTTTCGAAAAAAAAAAAAAAATTTGACCTCTCTCAACTCATTAAATTCTAAATAAAACATGGCATCAGATTTGACAGTGGCTATAATTGCATTGTCTGTTTGCCTTTGGCTCCTTGTGATTCACGTTCAAACTCCAATTGAGTTACTATTTCAAACGACAAAATCAATTAATGAAAATAATTCGATAACTTTACGACCTGATAATGACGATGTATATGCGAACTTATATCGAGAATCAACTTTTGATTTTGTCCCAATAGCGTGTAAAGAAACAAAAGCGATTATAAATGTTGAGAATGCGATTGGGATAATTACCTTTTTTCAGTTTCCAGATGGTCTAATTCATGTGTCAGGGGAAATCAATAATGTTACCAAGCACGTTTCTTCTAAGAGATTTTATTTTGAAATTAGGACGTTAGAAAATAAAGGTGTTAATGTTATAATTAGAAATGATGAATTGTTTATTAATAGAAAAAATGATGAAATCATTCACTTTATGTTTAATACAAGATTAATTTCAATTAATAGTAAATGTAATATTAATCAAAAAAGACGACGAAAATATGTTATTGGAAGGAAATTTACCGTTTATATTTTGGAAGAAGATGATGAATAATAACAATCAACTACCGCGGGATTTTCTACCACGAGTTCAATATATAAAATTGTTCGCGAAACATGTATTCTTTCAAGACGGTTTGCCTTTTTGGACTTTTTTAAATGGCACGAAAATTTTGAATTTGAAAAATAAGACTGTTATTCTCTAAAAAAGAGGAATTTATTTAATCATTCGTTACGATAATGAGCTCTTTTAAAGATATGAATTAAATATACAGTATATTATGTAGATAGTAGAATAAAAAGGAATTCTAGAGCCTAATGCACGCAAAATTCAAAACAATATCAAAATTGAATTATAACCAAAAAGTAAATTTGGGATTAGAAAGTATAAATTTATAAAAAATTAATTAAAAATAATAGTATTCGTTTAATAATTTTTCTCTTTTTGCTAATTCAAGTCAAGGAATTTACCAAATAAGGAAACACGTTCTAAAACTTTTTAATAAAATGATCTGCATAAATTTGATTGGCTTTTACATACTTTTAAAAGTAACGCGAAAATTTTAAAAAAGAACCTTGTGCAATACATAATCGTGAGACAAATTTCGTACTTTTACTAAGTTTACATATGAAAAAACTAAAACAAAAAGGAACATTAATATATTTAATTATTTAAAGTTAGTGACCAACTTTGTCAAATGCATTACAACAATATTGTTAAGATTCATTTTTTTATAAAAATTTAAATAAAATTTTATTATAAAAATAAAAACAACTAAATTATTTCATCGATTTTGATCTCGTTCCTAATAAACTAAAGATAAAAAAAAATAATCACGTTAGATTTACGAGATAAAATTTATACATTTTTAAATGTTCCTGTTTAAAAAAAAAAAAAAAACATGGTTTCCCTAGATAAACGCCAAAAGATCAACACTGTTAGGAGCGACGCATGATGACTGAACTGGGACCAGAAACGGTTAAACGCAGGTTTTTCTCTCGCAAGGAAAGAAAAATATTTTTATCTCTCGAAGAGAAGAAAGTTTTTATCTCTTTAAGAGAAGAAAACAATACATAGCGTTCTGCATATATACACAAAAACTCGCTTCGTCGAAAATTAAAAAAAAAGATTACTATGTAAGTTACAAAAGTCCTTACTTTTTATTGGTTTTTCTTTTGTAAAAATTTCTTTCGATTTTCTGGGATATTAAAATATATAAGGGAAGGGTGAGGTGGAGAGTATTAATAATAAAATCAAGAAGGGTAAAGGAAAAAAAGATGAAATTACACTTGGGGATAATAAAATATATAAGGGAAGGGTAAAGGAAAACGTTAAAATTTTTGTGAGGTGAGGTGGGGAGTATTTATAATAAATCAAGAAGGGTAAAGGAAAAAAAGTTGAAATTTTTGTGAGGAGAAGTGGGGAGTATTTATAATAAAATCAAAGACGCGTAATATGGAATGTTTATGTTTACATCAGCCTAACTATTGTTACTGATTCTAGAGACGCGTTATTAATTTCTAAAAATAAAATTATTGAGACGCGTTATTCTTTATTGTTACAACTGAATTTCTAAAAATAAATTTTTGAGAGAAGCGTTATTATTGATTGTTATGGTTCTGATTTCTAAAAATAAATCATTGCTGACGCGTTATTATTTACTGATACAAACTCCGATTTCTAAAAGTAAATTATTGACACGTAAATGAAATTAAACGCAAAGTTTTAAAGAAAACTCTAAAATCAATTTTTTTTATTTTATAAGAAAAGTAAAGAGTTTTTATAAAATTTATTACATAAAATAGAAATATGCTGATAAATCGAAATCTTATTCCGTTCGAAAAACTTCGGTAAGATACGCATAAAATCTTAGCAGATATAACCTGTAAAAAAAGTGTCAGCATGTTGTAAAATGAAGGTTAAGTTCGAAATTTTGAAAATATATTCGCGTTAAAACTTCTTATCTCGATAGTATGCAAAATGACAACTAATATGATAATAGTAGAGGAAATATCTCCAAACGACAAGAAAGTTCACGAGACTGTTAGATTAAAAGGTACGTATGATTTCAATATATTTTTGGTAGTCATCGTCCGTTAACGCCTCCAATCGAAGATAAAAATTAGAATCAATAATATTTCCAACGTTTGGACAAGATATCTCGGATTATTTTTCTCTAGACTACCAATGTACTTTTGCCCCTAAATGATGGACCATTTGCGATAGGGAGATTGAAACGAAAAATCCATTATCATATTGTCATACTTCCACAGATTAAAGGAACTCGATAAGAAAATAAGCGTTTCTTATTCATGGCAAAATATAACCAAAGCTAACACCACCTTATTTGTTTATAGTAATAAGGTATATGATCCTTCAAATGAGGACAATTTGTTTGGAAATGATAGCGTTACAGAATGGCTTCGAGGTCTCCTCGGTAAAGATGCAACAAGAGAGATTCTTCACACAAGGAGGTATCAAAATGTTAATCTAATTTAAAGCAGGAAACGTTGAAGGTACAACCATCGGATGTTTTGCGAATAGTATAATGACAGTCGAATTCACAGGAATTCTTTAATCAAGTTCATTTCCGCTATAGAATTTGATTGGTTTCTATCATGGCAGCTTGGTAAATATCGAACGACATCACACATTATATTATTAGTCACGTGTTATTCAGAAGACGAACATTTAAAGCGCACAACACTTGATTCATTGGCCAGTACGGATTATTCTGACAAGCACAAATTATTAATGGTAATCGCTGAAGGGACATAACCGGATCAGATAACGATAAAACAACTCCGGAGATATGCGAGGATTTAATTGAACCATTCAATTTATCTAGTTTCGATTTAGCCATAGGAAAGGTAAAAAAGCAACACAAATTATCGGATATATAATTGTAATGGACATCATGTTCCAATGCGTTTTATTAATAAAGATGGCACACCAGAAGAACGAAAAAGGGCTTAAATCCAGTAAACGAGATTCACAGCTTATATTAATGGAATGGCTTAGCAACATATTTTTTAACGAACGTATGACACCATTGGAATTCGAATTGTTTGAAAAGGTACGAACATTAACGGGTGTAACGTTTTATAAATAAGAGATGAGATGCAGAAACGCTAGTAATGAAGGATAGTGTTAGTAGGATGGTGGCAGTGATGGAACGTGATCCAACGGTTATGGGACTTTGTGGAGAAAGGAAAATAGCGAATAAGAAACGAGTTGGGTTACAATGATCCAAGTATTTGAATATTATACTTTGCATCATCTTGGAAAATCTTTGAATCAATATTTGGTGGAGTAACCTGTTTGCCAGGGTATTTTTGTATGTATCGTATCAAAGCACCAAAATAATGGATATTCCATTCCCATACTCGCAAAATCCTATCGTAGAATTATATTATTCAACCACCGTAGAAATGTTGCATCAAAAATTTATTGCTCCTTGGAGAAGATAGGTACCCTAACACTTTAATGTTGAGAGCATTCTCGAAACGTAAAATGATTTATGTACCAAAGACGATATGTAAAATTATAGTTCCGGATGAGTTTAAAGTATTATTGTCACAAAAAAAGAAAATGGATTGACTCTACGATACGTCATTGATGTAATTAATTCTCGTATCACAACTTTGTGGTATGTTTTTCTGTGCAATTTGTTACATTTTTGGAATTGGTTGGAACGGTTGTATTACCTCTTCACTAATATTTTTGGTCTATTTAATCATTGCCGGTGGCTTAGTGTTGATGATACTTTTCCTTGATATTTAATGCTTGTTAATTTCCTTTTACAAGCGTTTTTGGTCATCTTTACTAGTACATCTCACAAAGTTATTTGTCATGTGGATGATTATTTTTTGTCGGCCATGCCTGTTTGGAATTTCATCTTACCTGCTGGCATTTCGATGATTTTTCATAGGGTGCAACTCGTAAAATTTCTTGTGAAGACAATGGTCATGGAGGAGACTAACCGATGTATTTGGAAGAAATCATATTCCAAGAAAGAATAATGTGTCAACTTGACCATTTTATCATTAGTAACGGAATTTTTTTTTTTTTAAGGATCCGTGAATAACATTTTCTTTGATTGAATTAGCTAATAAATATTTCAAAAGATTAATTAATTAATTAATTCCGATGTCAACCTTGACAAAATTAATATAGAAACTATGACTACCGCGTAACCTTAACAAAATGTCACGAAGTGACCGGCAATAAAGTTTCCCGCCAGAATTAAAGGGCAGTATTAAAGGGGGAAATCTAAAATATTTTTTCACAATCATGTGCTCATAATTAGCTTAGAACTAAAATTAACAAAAATTTCAGATTCCCTTTTATGACGCCCTCTCAAATAGAAGTTTGTCAACAAAAAAATTTCTGTCCTGAAATAATGAACAGTAGGTGATAAAAAATGTCTCACGGTTTCGAGAAGGCAGAAACTATATGCTGCGCAAGCGTTACTAAACCAGACAATTATATAATTAATAACATTATTATAACGTTATATATTTTATTAATAGAGATAATTGTCAAAAATGTTGTCCTTGGTCAAAGACGAGAAAGGAACGAAAGATGAAAGACGGGGTAACAAAATTAAAATATTTAAACTTGCCGCAAAAGCAGATAAGTTTGGAAAAGATAAATTCAATCGATATTTCTGTTTTGGATTTGGACTACATCTACCATCAATTCGGGTATGAATATATAAGCTGATAGATTTAACCAGACTGGGTTAAACAATTTACTTTAAAATGCTAAATTGTATTTATTGTTATTTGGCAATTTTTAAAGGAAAGAAGTAGGCACATTTATCAAATTCAGGGGCCTGAGGGAGTTATAATGTTGATTCCTTTCCTTTACCACAAACCGCCAAAGTCACCCAACTTTTTGTTCGCTATTTCCACCACCATGTTTCCGTTCAATATCTCCGTGGTCGGTTGTCATTACTTATCAGAATTTTTTTTTCATTGGAACATAGGTACCACAATTTGTGTCATTCAGAACTTAGTGTTTCATCAATATTTGATGAAAGCTCATTTCAAAATCTGCCAATTCCTACGTGAATAATTCAATTAAAGAAAACTTTGCCATTACCAGTTCAATGTAATTATCACTTTTTTAACAAATCGTTATTAATAAAAAAAATATCATAGTACAACTTTGACCATCAGTTTACATTTTTTTTAAAAAATATCGTAATACGAATTTATATTATTTAAGAATCTAGTGTTCTCGGTAGAATTGGATCGGTTCGGCCCGGTACGGTCAAAAAAGACCGGTCTTTTATCTTTCTTTGGGACGGTCTTTAGAATATGAATCCCACCAGGATCGATCCAATAAAAACCTTAAATCCTCATATTAAAAACAATTTAATTAATTAGTTCTTAAAGATGCATGCATTTACAAGGTCGGATTAAAATTTGAGTTTAAATTCACGAACTAATAAATTAAAATCTAAAAATATATATATTTTTATTATATTTTTATATATTCTATTTGAATCCAGACCCATATTATGACAAACTTAACATTTAAAATTCAATCACATTAATTTCGTTAAATCGTAATGTATTTTTTATTTTATTTTATTTATTTGTTATAAAATAAAGAATATTAATTTTTTTTGCTTAAATGACTTAAATCAACAAAAAAATTATTTTATCATTTACTGAAATAAAAAAGCAATTAAAAAAAAAAACTTAAAATACCAATTACAAAAATAAAACGTTATGCCTCTTTTATTAAGATAAGCGAAATAATCAAAAATACAATATATAAAAATAAGAAATAGTAGAAATTATTTCACTCATAACTTTTCACTTTTCACTTCCCAACCCGCTATTAAATGTAAAAATGGATGAGAGAGTCAACAGATCACTGATCACCAAACAGGAATCTAGAGAGAGGATCACCCGAGACAACCATAGTAGGAATCTTGAACGGATCACCTAAGGGATCACCCGAGCTCACCTAAGAGGAATCTAATGCGAGGTCACCACTGATTAGATTAACTGAGGAATCCAAAGCGACAGTACACTTTCTCAATGTGATCTAGACTTATAAAATAAGGTCCTTTTTATTCCAAACCTTCATTTTCAGAAAATTGTGGGATTTCAGGTTGTTGATCAAATGTCACGTGATTATCGTTGCACATAAATTTAAAAACCAGTTATTTTGTCACACACGATTTCTCAAAACTTCAACTTCTTGACTTTTACAAAAATCCGCAATGCTCGACAACGTGCAAAAAAATTTCGCTTTCAAAGAAAAATGATGCTGAAGCACAAGAAGAAAATGAAAGAATATTTGTGAACGATCAGTGCACAAGCTAGTTACGATGTTAACAAGAATAAATCTTATGAAGGAAGGTTGCAAAGGGATGTAAAAGAATCAAGGACAAGGAACTATCATTTGGGACGTGCTTTGAAAAGAGGGATTTACTTTGGATTCGCCGAATGGATGGGTTTTGTAAGTGCTTTTCGGTTTTATTAAGGTCATTGTGTGGTTTACTTGTTGGGTTTTATTTGAGGAGGTTTTATTTTTATTATTATTCTGAATTTTAAATAAAATTTCTTTTTCACCATGTTTACTAATTTTAAACTTTCTTTTTGTTTTTCGTATGGTTGATAGCAATCCCTCCCCCTCCACTTGTTACTGTCCCCCCCTTCCTTATTTCAGTTCCTTCACCTCCTGTTACAGCTGCAACTTCAGTACTACCTCGCCCTATTGCTCCTATCCGTCGTTTTTCTAGGTAACCAGAACTATAGATCTTGATCCACCAGGCATTTTTGTAGAAACCCCTTACATTCCTCTCCCTAGTCGATGGCCGGAGCCAATGGATCTTGATCCTCCCGGCATTCTCGTTGCCATCGATTATGGTTTATAACATTTCCCCTTCGTTTTTAGCTGGCCACCTCTCCTTCTTATTCGTAGTCTTTGAAATCCTCAAAAAAAATTAAAAAAAATAAAAATTAAAAAAAAAACTTTATACCCTTTGAAAATTTTCACTAGGGTGCTTATCTTTTGATAAGCATTACTACGATACCTTGAATTATCGTATTTATTATATGAAGTTAACTGTTTTGTCGTTCCTTTTTGCATTTAAAATAATCCCAATTGGCCACTTCATCCACATTTTATAGTTTAGAATTATATATATTTTTATTTGTTTTTTTTTTTAATTCTGTTTTTATGTATTTTGATGAAGTCTTGAGGTGGAAATTTTTAAAATTATTTTATGACCCATTATATTCGTATGCACTTTCTTTTTTTTTTTCACCTCAAATATTTTTTATTAACCTAAACGAAACTTGCCACCTTTACGCGGTGTCCAGAAGATACAGTTATAGGTTTTAATTGATTCATAAATCAGTTCAAACTTTCGTTTAAGCAGTACGACAAAATAAGTCAAGACAGTTTTGGAAATATAAGTGTGGTCTATGATACGTTAAAAGCTTATCTTTTGAACACTAGTTAATAAATATTTCAATTATATGATTTCCGTACAATTCGTTATCGGGATGATTAGAGCAGAACAAAAATTTTAATTTTGATATCTATGCCTTCATCATATATTTCCGACACAGAAAATTATCCACATAATTTGTCCAGTTTAAACTGATTCGTTATGAAAAAGTAAGTATTACATTGCACTTTATTTAAGTTATTTTGTAAAGTTATAGTAATTAACAATTTTTTTAAGTATTTCAAATGCAACAATCTGCTAATTCGAAATTGATATATATATTAGAAACAAATTGAAAAAATTTTTTTTATGCATAGAAGTCCAGAATTCTAAATGATGGTGAGATAACGGTCCAATGTCAAAAAGATGATGTAGAATTCTAACTATTGAAAGAAAAACAAATAGGAATAAGTCTGTAGAATCATGAATAAGATCCATCACCGTCCTTCAAAAATTTTAACACCATATTAATATTTTACTGAATACCACCTAGATTATGCAATTTCAAGAATTCAAACTGAAGCTTATAATAATCATCTTATAGAGCTGAACACTATTCTTCATCATGAAGGACAAATTCAGTCAATTATACCGGGCATAAATTTGAGGATAAAATGATCGTTTAGAAGATATCATTAATGTAAATTACTGCATCAAATGTGATGCATTCCTTGATTTAGGAGATGTAATACGAAGGAAAGCAACTCAAACAAGCCGTCAATATAAAAGGTAATTAGTGTATTCCCTCATTGTATTAGCAAAAAGAATGGAAAGTTTTGCATCAAAAAGCATGTAACGCTTGAATTATGAATATATCGAAATTTGGAGCAAATTTTGCTGGACACACATTGATGTCGGCTTCCTGGATATTAATAGTTCTCAGAAAACTTATGGAATTGGAGTTAACATTACTAAGAAATTTAAAAATGTCAAAGACCAAAAGGAATAGAGGCACATCATAGTTGCGCTTGCACACTCGTTATTATTAGGATTGTACCTAACAAAATTCAGAGCACAGGCATAACGTATGGGCATATACACGGGAATGGGCACCAATGTCTATAAAAAAAAAAATCTGGACACTTGGGAGAATCGGCATATACGCAAAATTTTAATAAATTTATTTCGGTTATCAATTTATGAATTATACTTTACAGCTAATTTCAAAAGTTGCGGAAAATGTAAATTTTTAGTTTATCGGCACTGTCGGATTGTTCGGAAATGTCGGCAATGTCAAATGATTAGAAATTTCTCGGCGCTAATTGAATTACATGACTTTTGTGTTTCTTAGTCGTGTTATAAATTCAAAAAATTTTTTATCAGTGCAAGCGCATATTATGTATAAATGGCATGTGCGCAAACTCTAAAATCATGTGCGCATTTTCCGTCTAAACAATTTTAAAGATATGCGCAAAAAAAAATTTTATATGCGCTTTATATATAAAAGTAAAATTACAATGTGCACGCAAAAAAATATTTAGTCCAAAAATGAAATTACAAAAAAATTAAAAAATTTAATTATTTACAAAATTTCCTATACGCCTTACTTTTTAAATTGATCCAATGATCATATGTTTTTCAAAATCAAAGTCTTTTATATCGGGACCATTAATTAAAATCATAAGGTGCTTATTTAAATTTTCTGTACAAAACTTATTTCGGAGCTTTTTTTTAATTAGATTCTGGTGTGAAAAATTCTCTCTGCTGTTACATTTGATAATGGAATAATAAGTGCAATTTTTACTAGTAAGGAAATATAAGGGTAATTATTAATAAAATTTTTATCTACATCAAAAATATGTTTCCATGTTTCCACAAAATTATACTCTCTTTCATGAAAAAGTCTCTAAGTAAAATTTAGCTGAATTCTATTTATCCAACAGTTTTTCTTTATCAATAAATTCCTGCGAAAATGTTACAATCAACTACTTTGGTATCTCTATAATAGTTACCTAAAAATTCGATTTCTTTTTGTTCATAGGTTACCATTTGTCTTTCCGTCTTGGAAAACAATTTAACATCAAATACACTTAAAGCATTATATAGATCAGAATCTGAAAATCTTTCTTGTAAAGCTTTGATCATTGCTTCTGCATAATCTTTAATAAAAAAAGAAAGGGTCTCTTGATTAAAATTATTATGGTTCATATAATTACATAAAATAACCCTATATGTAGGATACTTTCAAGAAAACTTTCAGAAATAGGATTAATAACCATTTTTAAATGAGGTTTAATATGTAAAAATGCAATGTAAGCAGACTGAAAAATATTAATTAATCTTTTAGTATTATTGTCAGATCTGCTAAAAATATAGTAATTATAATAAAATCCTTATTTAATAATAAAGTAAATTCTCAGCTGCCTTTTTTGTTATAAGTTTATATAACTTATTCATATTGTTTAATAATACATAAATTAGTGAAAATTTTTTATTAAAGGTAGCTTTAATTTTATTACTTCTAATAAATAATAAAAATAAAAATAATTATTCATTATTTATTATTAGTTATTAAAAATACTAAATATTACCATATTCCTCTGAAAATAAGTACTCCTCAAAATAAGCATTACTGTATGCCTCTGAAATTAAGCATCCCTTTTTTACTATAGAGATGCTTAATTTCAGATACTAACAAAATTGCTAAATTTTCAATCTTAAAAGCTATGTAAAAATAATAAATGCTTTATATTTCTAATACATTTCTTTTAGAGGTCATATAAAAGAATCTGTAAAATAAGTTTTGCGAAAGTAAATATAATTTAGCGGTAATTCTGAGTGTGTTAATAATAAATGATAATGATGATAATAGTAGCATTGATGGTAATGGCAATTATTAATAATGATGAAGAAATATTGTTGGCAAAGAATTCTTTTAAATAAAATAAATAAAAAACATTGAAATTTATAAAATATTTAATAAATTGGATTTTTTTAGCATTTATTTTATTTTTAGATATTAAAAAATGTGATAGAGCTTATTTTCAGATACTAAAAAAATAAGATAATGCTTATTTTCAGGAAGTGCTTATTTTCAGAGGAATATGGTATCTTATTTTTTTAGTATTCAAAAATAAACACTATCACATTTTTTAGTATCTAAAAATAAAATAAATACTAAACAAACCCGATTTATTAAATATTTTATAAATTTTAATATTTTTTATTTATTTTATTTCAAAGAATTCTTTGCCATCAATATTTCTTTTATTATTATTAACGATTGCTATCACTATTAATGCTACTATTATTGTTATTATCATTTACCATTAATACATTTAGAATTACTGCTAAATTATATTTACTTTTGCAAAACTTATTTTACAGATTCTTTTATATGACTCCTAAAAGAAATATGTTAGAAATATAAAGCATTTATTATTTTTACATAGCTTCTGAGATTGAAAATTTAGCAATTTTGTTAGTACTTAAAATTAAGCATCTCTATAGCAAAAAAGAGATGCTTAATTTTAGAGGTATACAGTATTAAAATATATGAACTGTTATGAGATTAGAATATTTATTACTATTATGTTAAAAATTTTTTAATCAATATTTATAATAATAAAATATTTAATAATATAATTTTTAATATTAAATAAATAAGTATTATAAAATATAAAAATACACATGCTGATTATATTATATGATGTTCAATTTATAAAGCTAAATATAAGCTAACTAATCAAATTTCTTTTTAGCATATATAATAGATAATATATTTATAAGTTAGGATACTCTTTGTAAATGTAAAATTAGAGAAAATAAGATCTCTAGCTAACATAAAGCATGTCTTACAAAACAATAAGAAAGCAAGTAGCAAAAAAAGTAAAATAAACTACTGATCAATTAATAACATATACAGTATATAATAATAAAAGATAATACATAAGGTTAAAATAGAAATAGATAAATAATGCAAAAAATATTTAAGATGTTTTTATAAACGAAGAATAAATCTGAAAAATATTATTAATATTATTTTAAATTAAGATTTAATATAAATAAAAATAAGAATCAACAATAGCAATAACTATAGCAAATCTTATCAAATTTTTAATAATATAAATTTATGTAATAAATTACTTCTAGTATTCTAAGTAAATCTGATTAAAAGTTCATAAAGCAATTTTAAACAAAAAATAAATTTTAATATTACCTTTGCTTCACATATAATAAAAGTTTTCTATCTATTATTCTTATAAAAAGAAATGCTAATATTACTATATTAAGATAATTCTTATAAAAAATTTTTAGCAGAAAATAACATTAACTCAGATAAAATATCTTACAAATTTCAAAATCTTTTAGAAATTAAAAAAATATTAATTATTCAAGTTTTTCTTATGATATTAATATATAGACTTTGCAGAAGTCAATATGAGTATCATGATAATGTAATTAATTTTACTAAAAATGTTTAAGAATTCATCTTAAAGCTTTCTTAATATCTATCATCATTGAATATGTTTATAATATATTATTAATCTGCTAATTAAGAAGTATTAAAGATTTTAAAATTAGTTATATTAAGGTTACTTATGCATTAGTTTAATTAAAAAAAAAATTATTATTATGCTAACATAATCATTAACAATAAAGATCTTCAATCTTTACTAATTGATAATTCAATCAATAAATAGTTTCAAAATATTATTGAAGAAACAGATCACCAAAATTATAATAATAATATAATTATACAAAGCTTTATTTTACTTATTCTTTCTAATAATAGTGAAGATATTGCTATTAAAAACACACTCAATTAAATACAAGATAAAAAACAACCTATTATATAACTACAAATTAATAGCAATTCTGTTAACAAATTTTAGATGCTAGAATGTATTGTATATGCATTCCTATTTTTATATCTAATTGGATATGCAAATCTTTATGCAGAATATATTAAAAATGTAAAGTCTGCTAAATACTTCAAACATCTTTTTATATTTAAAAATAGAAGATTTACATATCATACTTATTGATGATATTTGAATTTTTAAATGTATTGGAAAATATTATAAAAAAGAAAAGTATATATTAAATAAAATCTTACTAATTTTAAAATTACTATTACAGATATATAAGAAAGGATTGCTCTAATAATAACCATATTGCTAATAAAATCATACAGTTTAGAAAAGATTATGAGAATCTTATTAGTTTTAAAATTCATAGTATTACAAACTTTATAATATGATTAAGTAAATAAAAATGCAATATTAATCTTTTTTACATTTAGTACTACTAATCTATGTTCATCAGAATTTTATAAGTTTATGCTAACTAATAATAACTTTAAAACTTTAGCAAAATAAAATAATTAAAACATTATTAGTCATCCCTATATCACAATTTGATTTTTTAGTAATTTATTTAAAATCTTCTTTAATGATATCCTAAAAGTATAATAAGATTTAAAGGATTAGTAATACAAGTAATACAGATTTAATAATAATATCATAATAGTATACATGTTTATGAAATCAAAAAAATAAGAAATACATTTGTAATAGAATAAAAAAAGATGAAGGAAAATGAAAACATAATAATTGAAATTATACAATATCTTGATAGTCTAATAATTATAGTAAATTTAGAATTCAATATGACTGTTTCTGAATGATATCTATATTAAAAGAATAGTAATAAATTAGATGATAATCAATAAGATTATATTAACTTAATTAATAAGTTACAAAGATATACCTAATGTAGTTTAATATATTATTTTCATATAAATCTAAAAGAAAAGCAATTCTGCAGATTCAAATATCTAAAAGAAATTATTCAAAAAACATTTGTATGAGAAAATGACTATAAGCATTTAAAACTTGTGATAGCAAGAAGTGATTAGTATATAAACCTCATATAGCTAACTTTAGCTATAAGAATAATGAGTTAATATAGATTTAAAACTAATTTTAAGCATACATGCTGTATTGTAATATATTTTAAAGTATGTTAACAAATTAGAACTAAAATTAAAAGCTTTTCAAATATACTAAATCAAATTTTTAACAAAAGTTAACCAAAGATTTACTTCTTATCTTAGATTAAAAGCTTTTCAAATATACTAAATCAAATTTTTAACAAAAGTTAACCAAAGATTTACTTCTTATCTTAGTTTAAAAACTACTGCTATATAATATGATAAAATAAAATATTTTTATTCAAGAAACTTATTATATCCTTCTCAGCTTTTCTCTCTACCATTTAAGTCATTAATTTATTTTCTTGAACCTTAATAAGAAAGCATTAAAATATATTTATAATACTAAAAAAAATGAAGAATTTTATAATAATAATATTAATAATAAATAAAAAATAAAAAATTACTTTTAAAAGTATATTGCGAATGATCTATTAAGTTTGAAGATTTTTTTCTATATCAACTTCAATTAATACATAAATTCATCAAAAATAAATAGAATATATCTTCACAAGAAAATATTATACACATTTATTTATACTTATCACTATTATATAAAGGTCTTTAATAGAAAGAGTATTGTCATATAAAAGTTCTTCTTCACATTTATTACAAAATCTTCAATATTTAATGAAAAATGATATTATTAAATATTTTACTTTGTGTAGTAAATATATTAAGAAAATCAATTTTGATCCAGAAATCTACTTAGATTAATACTAAATCATAAGAAAAAATAAAATAATCAATAATAATAAAGAATTAATTAAAGATAGTAAAAATGAAAAATTTAACCTGATGTGATGTTTCTTATTAAAATAAGTCTAAATTCAAATTTTGATTATTCTTTTAATTTAATATTATATAATATAAATTAAAATTATGATTAAATAATAATTTTAAGTAATTTTATTCTAATATAAATTACAAAGATATTATTATATTTGTAAATAAAAACTTTAAGCTTAATGATAAAAAAAGAAGATTTAATAACAGATTATTAACACTAAACAATATTCAAAAAACTGTCTTTAAATAAATAGAATCTTATTATCAAGATATACTTACAGAATATCAAGTTAAACTTTTGAGATTAATTATAATAAGGATTATTAAATTTGAAAAAACTTATATGATCAGAGCAATTTGAAGTAAACTTTAAAAAATAAAAAAATTAGATTCAAGTTATCTATAATTATTCACACTAACTGAAATTATAATGTTTAATATTAATAGAATAATAATATATTTAGAACTATTAATTTTAATATTTAATGATAGTAAACATATAAATATAAAATTCAAACAGCTGAAATAACTATAAAATAGATTAAAAACATAAATATATGATATTAATAAAAAAAGCATGATCAATTGCTGAATGTTAGCATTAATTAATATGTAACTCTATTAAGCTTTTCTTAAGAATAATAATGAAATATTTAATGGCAATTTAATTATTCTATTTAGTAATATTAGTTAGATTCTACCTATTCTTGATCTTTCTATATATGTCAATACTAAGTAAAATAAACCATCTAATAGTAGCTTTATAATATATAAATATTTTAGAAAAGTATATAAACTAGAAAATATTTAATATCAATCAAAAGATTCTATAGAATAATAGGAATTTATTAAGATTTAATGATAGAGAATCTACTATAAGTGATTGAAAAAAGCTTATCACATTAATTGAAAATAAGTTTAGTATAATAAAATATAATATATTTTATGATGTTTTATTTTATCTTAATAAAGTAAGCTAAGTTAATTAATAAATTTAAATTGATTTTGATCTTTAAATGATCTTATAGTTAAATTTAAGCTAACCTACAGATGAGAGTGAAGCAAAAAAGCTGATTTTGATATAATATATAATCTTGAAGTAAATATATTGCTAATAAGAGATACATAAATTATATTAATAAATTTGCAAATATAAAGTAGATTAGTTAACGGTTTAATAAAAATATTTAAATATAATTTTTTAAAAAAATCAAAAATTGTCTTCCTTTCTGATAGTAGTTTTGATTTCTTTTGATACTTATAAAGATTCTGCAATTATTAGCATAAAGAATGAAAATTTGTACTTATTTACTAATTTAATGTACCTAAAATAGTAAATCCAGAGTTTTTTTTGTTCACATTTGCAAATTTTTATTTATCTTATATAAGTAATTACAGTTAATAAATTAAGGTTTCATATTACAAAAACTGTAAATAATCTTGAAAATAAAGAGTTTGCTATTGGTCTTTTTTTTATAGTACATATATTTGAAGATTTATTTTTAAACCATTTAATTTTGAAAGATTTTAACATATTAAAAAATATAAAAGATTATAAGAATGATTAGACAAAAAAAAATACTTACTTTTATAATACCTAAAAACTAAAACTCAAAATTTTATTCTTTTATAATAATAATAAAAAATAAAATAAATTTATAAATTTTTCTTTTTCTATTCTATAACTTTATAATATTTATAATACTAGTTATTTTATTATATGTAATACTTATAATATAGTTTATTTATATGTAATATCATATTATTTATTTATTTATCTATTTATTTATTTTTATTTTAAAAATAATGACATAACATATATAGACAATAGAATATTATCTTATAATAATAGTTATAATCAACTTTTATAAATATATATAATTTTTTACTATGTTTTGAACAAAAATATATATAATTTTTTGCTACGCTTCAAATAATAAATAAAAAATATATATTATATATAAGTTTTTAGTTGTAATATTTACAAGTTTTTCACTTATTTCTTCAATTATTATTTTAATTTTAAAAGGAATATTACTTGGTAAAGTTAGATAGTATATATAAATATTTTTTAATATAAAGATTATATATAATGTATATTTAAAACTAGTAGTTTAAATTTATAAAATTTAATTTGATATTTATGTTTAATAATCTTTTCTTGATCAATTGTTTTATTAAATGTAAATATAAATATCCTAAAAAGAATAAGTTTTAAAAATTATTAATTTAAATAAATAATAATAATTTTTAATATAATATCTTTTAATTTACTACAAGTTTTCTTTTTTGAATTAGATGTAAGAGTAATATTACATAAAGTTGTATCTTCTAATAGTGTAATTTAATAAAATCAAAAATATATATGTATAATTATTAAAATTTCAAGAAAATTAAGAAAAATAATATTACTTATAATTTTACTATTAAATAATTTTCCTAAAAGTTCTTAGTTTTGATTTTCAAAATAATGCTTTTTATTTTATTTTTATCTTAACAATAGTTATAACTTGTAAATTATATATTTATTTTAACATATATTTTTTTTGATCATTTTTAAAAGATAAATTAACCTTTATATTTTTCATTATTAAAAGAAATAATTTGTAACTATTATAATAAGATATTTTCTAACAAAAAATAATTTAATAAATAATCTTAATAATATTAAATAATATTAATTAACTTTTAATAAATTAATTATTTTTGATATATGAGTATTTTGTAATAAAAAAGAGAAAACTACCAAAAATAAATTTTTTTTTTATAAGTTAAATATTATTTTTTTACAATTCACAATATAAATATTTAGAATTTATTGTATAAATAAAAATATTAGAAATTTTATTTTATTAGTTTATATTTATGCTATTCATAGGTTATAATATACAAATTAATATAATAAAAAAAATTAATAATTAATTGTAAACTCTTATTTTTTATAACTTTATTAATCTGATCTAATATATTATTTATTAAATTAAAGAAAATATTTTGATCAATACTGTCCTATTCCTGTTAAATTATGCTTTGAAAAATATCTGTACTAAGCATTTTTTTCTTTAATCCAATTATTAATACTTTATCTAATTTTTATTTTAAGAATAATTCATAAATTTTCAATTCAATTCAAGTCATAGAAGTTTGTAGGCTAATTAATTACTATAATATTATTTGCTATAAAAAATTGTTAAATGTCTCTTATTATATAAATTAATACGTTAACTTGTTAGAAACACTACATTGAACATTAGAAATAAGTTAAAATTAAAGAATTTTTCAAAATCTATTTTTCTTATAAATAATTCAATCCTAATTAATTCTTAATAAGAAAATGCATCCCAAACATACACTTTGTATAGATATTTTACTATAGGATATGATGGATGTGTACTACTAGCTTTGTAATATACTAATTGAGTATTAATAAATGTTTGAAATATACTTTTATCTAAAAAAATTATATGAGATCAATTATCTTGATTATGCCTTAAAGCCCATTATAGATATACTTCAATATGATTTTGTTTAAGAAAAGAAATAGCTTGTGATCTATAAATTATATAATTAAGTTTATTTTTAAGAATGCATTAAATAGTTTAAATTGATATATTAAGATCTGAATAAATATTATTCAATTTTATTATTATTAAAGATAAAGGTATTGCATTATTAACTTGAATAAAATAATTAAGATATTTGATGTTTATTAGAAATAAGAATAAGAGGACGATCAGGACAAAGTAAATGCTCAATATTCCAGTTTTTTTAACTAGTCGATAATATTATATATAGTAAAACTTAGATAATCAGTTATTTTAATTATTTCAGAAGGTTTTCATATATTTTTTAACTCATAATTCTTTTACAATTAAATGTCTTATTTTAAAAACTGAAATGAATGTTATAGATTAAGTTTATTGATAAATAATCACATAAAATTTTTGAGGCATTATTTTTATATCTATAAATAACTAAAGAATTACTATTTTGATTTTTATTTTGGTCAGATATAAATTAGTAGTATAAGGATTTTTAATAAAATTTAGATATTTATATTATAGACTATAATTAAAAATAAATTCAAATTTAACATTAATTTAAAAAAAATTTTTTTAATAGTTTTTTTTTTTTTTATTATAAAGTATTTATATATTTTAGCCTTTTAAGATTTTTGTTTTAATGATATTTTATTAAATGTTTTAATAAAATTTTGATCTATATTAACTTTTATATAAAATTTATTTTTGAGATCTTTTCTAAGATATTTACAAGCTTTTATATCTTAACATGTATAATAATACTTTTTAACTTCATATCTTAAGAAAAAATATTATATAGATATATTATTACCTTTAAAAAATGTTTTGAAAGTATTGTATCTACAAAAAAAGTATAATTATTAAAAATATATTATAATATTTTAAACTAATTTAATTCTTATATTACTAAATACTAACTTATAATTATTTTAAGTATCAATATTATATATCATGATAATTCCTTTAGTAAAAGTTAGTAGATATTCTATTAATAATACAAAATTTCTTATTTCACTAACTTTTATTCTTTCTGTTATTAAATATATAATTTCATTCTCTTTGTCAAATTTAATGGATAGTTAAAATAAAATTTTATTATATTAATATTTAATAATATAGTTATATATCAATATGAATTATAATTAATATTTGATTATTCTTATAATATGTATCATTTTTGATAATATCTTTTATAATATCAATAATATTAACAATATTCATATTATTTACAATATTTCTTTAAAATAAAATTTTTTATAATGAAAAACTCAAGAAAATTGAGATTATATATTTAAAAATTTAAATTTATTATTATCATTATAGTAGATTAAAATTAATTTAAAATTAATTCATTATAAAACAACTTATTAAGTTTGATTTATTGACATTTGACTTAAATGATCTTATGCAGATTATAAATTCTTAAAAATCAGTATGATTTCACTTGGAAAGATCATCAGACTACACTCAGAAGGGTATACCTTAACATAATTCAATATAAGATAATTATCAAAAAAATGATAACTAATATATATATATAACATATTATAAAGGGATACTATTATAAACTTAAAAAGATATATCAAATATATTTAATATTAAATTACAAAAAAATCAAAAATAATTACAAAAGATTTAATTAGTAACTATAACTATTTTTGAATAAATCTAGGAATCCTATTCCAAAAATTATTTTTTTTTATAATTATAATTACTAAAATCTTTAATGAAAGAAGTAAATGAAGAAAAAATTTTTATGTGCAAAATATGCATATTTTTGTGAGGTTATATGAGCACAAAAAATTTTTGATATGCATATGTGCACATTGTGCACGTAGATTTTACACGTTGTAACAATATAAGAAAGAAAATACAATAATAATTATACTATTATATATTTATAAAATTAATTTTTTAAAAAAAAGTAAATCAGAAGGAAATTTATAGTAAATAAGCAGAAAAATTTGCCTGTAACCTAAGGGATAAAGAATCATCATTCCCTTGATTGATTTTATTAACTAATCAAATTAATTAACCCGAAACGAAGTAAAGAAATATTTCTATATCTGCGCTCAATAATTGAGTCGATGCTGATTGGCTTTTGCAATTGCACAAAAGTCTAGATAAAGTGTGAATTTAGATCAAGTGATATTTGTGATATGTTACTATTTTAATAATGGTCACCTGTTATTTATAATTACATATGATATCAATAAATGTACATGATATTTCCCAATTTCTTACTTTATAATCACTATAATAGATTTACAATAATTCAATGAATAAAATGTCTGAAAGTGCACCAACTTCAAGTTCAGAACACGAGACTAGCCCGATTCGAAGGAAAAAAGCTACAAGGGCTTGTTTTCATTGTCAGAAAGCACATTTGACTTGTGATGATTGTGAGTATAATTTGTAAGAGAAATAAAAATGTCAAAATTAAACTAACCTGAACCTGTCACCTTTTAATGTGCTCGTCCATTTAGCTAGGCCCTGTCAGCGATGTATCAAAAGAGATTTAGCAGCAACATGTACTGACGGAATTCGCAAGAAGGCTAAATATTTACAAGATTCAAATTATGAGGGTGAAAATTTATTTTTATAGAAGAAATATTGATTCATTTATAGATAGTTTATCGTTTAAAGAGCTATCATTATATTAGTTAGTAACCTACCAACAGATATTGACCTTTACTAACTTTAAAATACTCGATCTCAAATTTTATTACAATGAACCTGATTCAATATTGAACATACAAAAAAACAACAATCATCGTTGGACCAATGTCAAATTATGATCACTTTATTATTTGGTACGTAACATTTTTAAATTCAGCTAATCTTTTATTTTTTAATAACTTCACTTAAAATTTTTTTTTTTTTTTTAAAAAAAAAAGACAAAATCTGATTGCTACTTTATAGTCGGGCCACAACCCAACCAAACAGTATTTATGCATAACGGATTTCAAACAAATCCTAGTGAGTATCACAATTTCGAAATACCCAGGTATTTCGAAATTTTAATATGAAATTTTAAAGATGAATATTTAATGGAATTTTCACGCGTCCAGTATATTTATAAAACTTTTGAGGTTAAATACGTGAAGATTTTAATATAGAACACTATAGAAAACTTTATACAGTTTATAAATTTCATTTTTTGTGTCATCTTTATTTTTTTATTTTCATTTTTCAAATGATGTATTTATTTCGATTTGTTTGCTTTTAAGGCAATAATAACCTTGTGGACCCTTCAATATTTGGTCCCGGAGGTTATCCTCTCGCACCGGCTAATTATGGTTTTGGTTCGGAAGCAGTTAATCTTGAATATTCTATTCTAAGTAATATGTTATCAACGGCTTCTTCAGAATCTATAGGTACACATCCGGGGTTTGCAGATATCGGAATGATGGATCAATCTTGGCAACAACAAAACACACATTTACAACAACAACAACAACGTACAAGTCCTATTATGGCAACAACGCCGACTAATAATATTAACGGTGCCACGATAGGGACTAAAAGAGAAAATAGTGGAAAGAGAAAATCACAATCTAACACTCCTGAAAATGTTTATGCAAATGTAAAGAAACCCTTTTCTTATACGGAAGGTTTTCATTCACTAGTAAAGTATGTAAGAGATAGGTATGTATTATTGTTTAAGTGAATATCAAAATTTATAAACTTTGAAATATTTAATCATTCTAATCTGTAAAAAAAAAAAAAAATTTTTTTCCGAGATAGAATGGATAAAGATCACATAGAACGAATCGTTAGAGCATTAGCTACTTTCAGACCATCGTTTATTGCACTTATAATGAATCTCACCGAAGAAGATTTAATTTTTATGGAAAAATGCTTTCAAAGAACAATATTAGTATGTAGTTTCTTTAAATTTAGCACAGATATAAATTTTATACAATTCCTTTCTTACTTAAAATATACTTAAATTAGGAATTTGAGAAATTAATAAGTTTTTCTGGTACACCAACGGTAGTTTGGCGTAGAACTGGAGAAATTGCTTTAGTGGGGAAAGAATTTTCTTTGTTGACTCAATGGACAAAAGATCAATTACTTGGAAAAACAACTTATATATATGAGGTGCGACCCCAATAATAATGTCTATGAATTTATTATATATATATTTTTATTAATAACATACAGTACTGTATATGATTTTCAAAGGTTATGGATAATCAATCAGCTGTAGAATATTGGGAAAAGTTTGCTTCTCATGCGTTCGATAATTCTAGACAATCTGTTATGACCACTTGTATCCTAATGAGGCCTACGGGTATGCCGGTACCATGTACTTTTTGTTTTACAATTAAACGAGATATTTTTGATATCCCTTTGGCCATAGTTGGGAATGTAAGTTTAAGATACCATAATGCTTTTTTTTTTTGAATTATATAACAAACTAATGTTATTAAATACTTTTATATTTTTTATTTATATAGTTTTTACCTATTTTGAGTTGAGTGTTGTCAAAAGTTTAAAATAATAAAAAAAATAAAATTTTGGTGTATTATTCGTGTTAATTAATTTTAAAAAAAACATTAATATTTTTGAATTATGCTTCCTTATAAGTTTATTATATATTATACAGGTTATATTTAATGGTTGTGTACATGAGATTTGTCTTATTTTCACTATTATTTATAAATATTTTTCGTAAATTTGAGTATTTTATAGTTGTACGTAATTTATTATAGGTGTAAAAAATAATTTTGATGTCAAGTTAAATTAATTGCAAAGATATAAAAAAAAAAACAAATAAATAATAAAATGTTATTTACAATAATAAATTAAAAATATTAAACTAATTAGTATATTAAAATTAATTTCATCTATTTTTTGGGGGGATTATTCAAAATTGTTCTTTTAATAATATAGAGGTAACTAAAATTAATCAATTGAAATTGTTTATCAACAAATCATTGAACTATCTCCAAACGATTTGCTATTACTTTATATCCATCCATTTCATCAATTTCCAAATCTTCCTGCTTTTCACCAATTGGCAGAATTGCAAGATACAAGACAAAGGCGAAATATATAATACCACAAACATAACCCACATATAAATTTGGTAATTCTTCTAGGTACATTATAAATAAGAAAAGATTAAAACCAATAATAATAAAAGCTAATCCCCATGTAATATATTTCCAAATATGATGAGATCTAAATGTATGGCCCATCACTTCCTTTGAGCTAGTAAGCTTAAGTATTGGAATTAATGCACATGGAAGACATAGGCTCTGAAGAACATTTAATAGTTCTCCCATTGTATCAAAATGTCCAACCTTTTTTTTATTTTTTTTGGATAAAAATAAATCAATAAAAAAAAATAATAATAACGTAATAAAAAAAAATATATTATATGAACTTACCGC
The DNA here is from genome assembly GCA_910592005.1 of Funneliformis mosseae. Lineage (NCBI taxonomy): Eukaryota > Fungi > Glomeromycota > Glomeromycetes > Glomerales > Glomeraceae > Funneliformis > Funneliformis mosseae. The sequence goes on along the minus strand of CAJVPP010000019.1, from coordinate 13,519 downwards.
GAATACCGCAACAAACATGGAGGGCATCAAAGCGATACCACGAGTGATGGCTACACGATGCCATGATTTTGAAAAAATCTTTCCAAAATATCCTTCAACAACATATTGGCCGGCTAAAGTTCCTGTCATTGTGGAACTTTGTCCGGCACTTAGGAGTCCTAGTGCCCAAAGGTATCTTGCACCTCTACCTAAAGTTTTTGTTAAAACATCTGCAGCATCATACAATCCTGGTAAAGCTTTTAATTTACCAGGAATGTGAAAAACTCGAGCAAAAACAACTACAATTGCCATATTGATGAGATATGAACAACTTAATGCTAAAGCACTCTCAATTGAAAAATAAAAGTTAGCTTCTTTGAGTTTCGCTTTTGAGCTGGGATCCGTTTTACGTGTCATAACTAACGCTGAGTGAAGATATAAATTATGTGGCATGATAACTAATTGAAACATTATAAAAAAACTGTTAAGGAAATTTTTTTTATGATTTGCGGTTAAATTCAATTAAATAATTCATACCAGCACCAATCATAGCTACAGCTTGTACAACAGCGCCACGTGGAACAGCGGGGATTAACATTCCTTTAACTATCTCTCTTACATTTGGCTCACTTTGAAACATTTCAACCCAAAAACAAACAGCCATAAAGGCAATCAACGTCATAAAAAACGCTTCTAGTTTTCTTACGCCATAATTATGTAATAGCATAAATAGGAAGGTATCCATGGCGGTTAACATTGTTCCAATCCATAAGGGTAAACCAAAAAGGATTTTAATGGCAATAGCAGTACCGACTATCTCCTGAATATCTGAACCAATAATTGCAATCTCCGTAAATAACCATAGTACTATCGATATAGGTGTTGAATAATGAATTCTGATGAGTTGTGCAAGATGTTTGCCAGTTACAACTCCACAGCGGGCCGAAAGAATCTGGATTAATAAACCGGCAATATGAGCGTATAATAAAATCCACAGCAAAGAATAACCGGCCGCTGCTCCACTTTGCAAATCTGCTTCTAAATTTCCAGGATCCAAATATGCTACGGACATTAAGAAGCCTTTTAAAAAGCAAAATATATACACATATACAGATATTATTATTATTGTATATAAATAATATGATTTAACAAAAAAAAAAAAAAATAAATAAATGAAATATATTATTAAACCCCACCCTTATATAACTTTGTTAAAGAGCATGCCTCAATATAAAAACAATGAACAGCACGTAAAATGGGAAAAAAAGTTACCAGGCCCCGTATATTTCCACAGTTTCTTCCAGCTAAATTTTGTTTGTACCTCGCCAGTATCAACTTCAGCTTCAATCAGTTTATCACCGAATTCTACAAAATCATGAACCAAACCAGTAGAAACAACGTTAGGATCGTCTATAATTTCGTCTGTAGTCGAAGCTTCCTCCGAATTAGGCTTTTGCATTAGCGGAACTATATCGCTTGTTGTTTCTTGTGGTGGCATGATGTTACGTTTGAGATGATTTAAATAAAAACGAACTTTTAACTAAAAATTTGAATTAAACGAATTACCAAATAAGTCAAAAAAATTTTCTATATTGCCGATCATTCCCAAATTATCTTAATCTTGAATTCTGTACGTCACGTGGCCAATTAATTAAGATCCCAATCTCACCCTTTCGGATCGAATCATTAACATCCTAAACCATGCCCAACACTTTATTAAATGTTATCCTAAACTAAATACAGTCAACCTCTTATATAGTCACTCCTCCCTTATAAGCACATTTTATTAGGCTAAAGCTAATAATAATCATACCAAATTTTTTTTGTCCTGAGGGTGTGACTATATAGGAAGTTGACTATGTTTTAAATAAAAAAGAGAATAATGTATCATAAATATAAAAAAATATTAAAAATATTATAATTACAAATCTAATTCTAGTATTATCAAAAGTTTCTAAATAAAATTTCATTCCTTATATAACTGGTGATATATAAGCAAGTAAAAAATATTTTTTTTTCATTATCAAAAAAATTTTCAAGTTTCTAGTAGTTAAAAAATCATGTGAAGCAAAAAATTTTTAAGCTATCTGAGATAGCAATTTAATCTAACATTTTTTTTTTATAATTATATAACTTTATATTATTTATTATACAATAGGCTAAAAACCTAAAATCTTATAAGATAGGTCATAAGTAAAATTTAATAAACATGTATTACTAATATCAAAAATTTTATATATGATAGGAGAATTTCAAAAATCTCTTATATAATTTTGGTGAAATTTTTTATTTAAAATCAATAAATATAAATAAATTAATTAATTAAATATTTAAAAAAAATTTTATAATTATTATGATTATTTTTTATTTTTTTATTTAATTTTTATTTATTAATTTTATTGTATACATAACAAGATAAAAGAAATACTCACGTGATCATAAATTTTTCACATTATTTTCTAAAAGTGTAATGTCTTATACTTCGTTCTAGACAATTAAAAATACATTATTAAAAATCTATTTATAAATTTTAACTATTTCTTTTAATAATATTACAAATTTATTTAAATTGACAAATTAATTTTTCTCTAATAAATCTATTAGATATATACTTACTGTATTCTTCTAAAAATAAGCAACATATAATAAATATTTATTAATTAATATTCATGTGATGAATAATATAATAAAACATGTGACTAATAAACAAATTACTATAAAAAAGCATATCATATATTGTTTATTCTCAAAAATATATGGTAATAACTATTATTTTATAAATAAAAGAAATCAAAAATTCTATTAAGAATTATCATATTTAATCTTAAATTAAAGTTATTTTTTTCATATTGTTATATAAGTCAATTAAAAGTTTATTAACTAAAAATAAACTTTATATGTATAATAAAATCTTAAATTTCTAAATATTAATAACTTAATATAATAATTCTATAGTGTAGAATCTTTATATTATAAATGTTTTATAATAAAAATGTAATAAATTTAAAATATAAAAAAAAAAGTTTTATTATATATAAAATTGAAAATTTAATCTATAAATAAATATTTAAAAACTTAATTTTAAAATTGAATTAGGGAGCTTACATATATGACGTAATTATTAGAGAAAGAGAGGGAGTCTCAAATATCTCACCTCTATAATTAGCAAATCAGAATAAAGATTTAGATCACATGATCTACATGACATATTGTGAACTTATATAACAATAATCTAATAATAAATCTAATCTGACACATGTCATCTTAAAAAAAAAAAAAAAATATGTATAAATTCAAAAAATGTATAATAAATTCTAATAATAACAATATTTTAATTGATAAATTGGACTTTCTTGAATAATTTATGTATTAGTAGAATATAATATTTACATGATTTAATGATTTAGCATATCGCAAATTTACTAACTTTTTTTTATATCACTTAAAAACCCATCCTAACTTTTTAATAACCTCCTTATTCACTATCTGATTGTATTTTCCAATTACATAAGTCTAATACTTATTCAGCTAATGTAGATACAACTGAAAAATCGTCAATAGAATTGATAAGTAGCTTTTTTTATTTAGCTAGTTGTCCTTATTATTTTGGATATTGATTTTTTTATATAGAATAACTATGGAAAAAGTCAGAAAATATGCATTATAATCAGAATAGCAGAGATAAATATAAGTGTTTAAATTAATGGAAGGATAGTAGGTATCATATCTAGGTATTTTGAATTTATCACAATATTTTAATATATGAAGCAAATTCAAGAAATGATCATCTTTTCCTTTTGTTATAAGTGAAAGGAATCCATTATTTTTTGCAAGAAGGATGGCTAACTCTTTAAGATATTTAAGTAAACAATAAAGTAGATTTTCACATTTTTTAATATTAAGAGAATATTGATACAATATTGACACATCTTAATGTGATTTTCTAGCTATTACCAAGGTACAATTAATTCTTTAGTATTTTCTTTGTCATATGCAGAAAACATGATATCTTCAAATGGAGAGCTTTTTTGATCAATATACTGTATTATAACTGGTCTTTCAAAGATAGAATCATGATTCTAAAGAGCATATAAGCTTCACTAATGTAAAGCATATTCTTCATTGCAAGCTTTGAGTTAACTACTTGGCCTTGAGAATTAAGATGAAAACTATGTTTATCAGTTAGTAATATTATTCTAGCTAGCTTTTGAGAGAACGTTACCATATTACGCTCAACAGGATTATATACTGATTAGCCAGATACATGCATTCTAATGAAAAGATAATCAAAATCAAATGCCAAAATATTTTATAATATTAAAAGATATTTTTCATGTAGCGTGAATTTTTATCAGGACTTCTATCAACTAAAAGTATCCAAATAGGTTTGATTTGGCTATTAACTTTTAGTATCCTATCAAAATAACTGTTTTTTGTTAATAAATTTAGATTACTCATATGAAAGGTTAAGCTTATACCAATTTGATATTGCAGATGTATAAAAATCAAAAGTTGGTCATTATAAAAAAAGTTATTTATATCACTTAGATTAATGAATAAGTAAACCAATGGGATAAGTTTTTGCTGCATTTCAATTGGAAATCATGATCAGGTAATGTAACTGATTCTCAAAAACTTTGCATTGTTTAAAAAGTTCTTCTAACTGTAGGGATGCTAAGAGTAATTTTGGCTTTGTTATCTTGAGAAATAATAACAGAATAGATTAGAAATAAGGCAGTAAATTGTTTTACTCCTTTTACAGAAGCAAGACAATAATGCTCATAAGGGTGTTCCTTTTTTTTATTTTGAGAAACAGACATAATTGTGATATTAGCCAGATAGTGATGAGCCTTTGCTGCTATAGAATTTGATCAAGATAGTAACAGGTAATTACTAAAAGTGATACAGGAAAGATATTTGTTATATTTTGAATTGAGTTTTTCTTAAAGATAACAGATGGTCTTAACTTTAATAATTTTTTTTCTTCTTTTTTTATCTGCAACTCTGAATTTAATACATTTATGTATATATTCATGTAAATCAGAATATTAAATTAAAAGAGATGGATAATCAGATAAATTGTATTTTATTATTTCTTGATTTTCTTGTAAAAATTTCACATTTTTTCCCTACTTTTATGTTGATAACTTGTCTAACACTTCAATTTCTTAATTTTATTATCTTTATTGTACAAAATTTCTTTGAGACTTAGTATACACTCTATTAGATTACATTAAATTTCTAAATTATTAGTAGAATTATAAAGATGCTAAAGTTCTGTAAGTTTTATATAGTTTTCATAGTTTTTTTTTGTGCAGCAGCATTAGAAGGTGGATTGACATCAACTACAATAATCTCTTCTATTAGCTTTTGAATGATTTGAGTAGACTTTAAATTTTGAGACAGGCTAGCTTGTGAATAATTAATTTACAAAAAAATTTGAATTGAAATCAGAGTTACCAAATATTCATAGATTTTATTTTTGATTTTCTCCTGAGATTTATTCTAAATCTCCTTTCACATATTAGTATATTTTATATATAGGTTAATTTTAGGTAAACAGGATTTTTTGCATTTACTATACATTGATAACTGAAAGTATTATAGAACTTCTGGTATTGATTTATAGGAGTTTTATAAATATAAAACTTGTTATATTTTGGTATAGTTAGAAAAGACTGCATGCTAAGGTTTTAGATAAAGAAATCAAAAAGTGGTAATCAAAAATATAATTAGTACTACATTTATAGATGTAACAAATACTAATGATAAATTATGTGTGTCAGTTGTGAAAGATACAATGAAATTATAAACTGATACAACAAAGATAATGTTTTTTATTTATAACATCAATATGAAAACAATATTATTATATTCAAATTTATTATTTTATTAAACTAATGCTGATTACATAAATGATGATAAACCACTCAATAATAGCAATAAAGTAAAATATGGAGGACTACAAGATAAATAATTATCTATCTTATTAAATAATTTATGATACTAAAATTTTTTAGGTACAAATCATTGAAGAATCTTTAGTTAAGCAAACATATACTAGTAAAAATTATATTAATTAACATCATAAAGGTAAATCAACTTTTAATATTAGCAACTTTTAAGTTTATAATAATTAAATTATTCAGAATTCTTAAAAAAACAGCTTAATCTTTTAATAGTATCCTTCAACAGTATCTTTTTCTTTATTGTAATTTATTATAAATATGAAATATAATGCTTAATAATGATTGGTTAAAATAAAATTTAACTATCACGTGATATCATAGTTTTACTCAAAAGGAGAAGAGGATCTGATCTATAGTAATCTATTATTATATCATATATATAAGCTCTCTTATTTAAAAATAAACTTAAATTTTCTAAAAAAAATTATAATTTTATATAATAATTATATTATTAACATTAAATAAACTATAAATTATGCTTTAAAAATTTTGAATTAGAATTTTAATATTTTTCAATAATAATAAAGTTATGCTATATTAAATTTATCTAAAATTAATTATAAAAACTGAAATTGAAAATATTTGATAATAAATTCATGAAAATAATTCTTTTATTATTTATTTTAAATGATATTTTTTATTTTAATCAAATGATTCTTTATTGTTTATTTAGAATAATATTTTTATCATTTTAATTGAATAAATTTTATCATTTATTTAAAATGAATTAACCAAAATTTTTAGATTGATTTTTATGCAATCTGAACTAAATTAAAATTAAAATTTTTAGATTAATTTTTATCTATTAAATTAAAAAGTAAATTTTAATAAATAAATAAGTAAATACTTGTAAACATTGCTTTTTTTTCAAAAATTATAATATTATTATATATTTTATTTATATTTAATAAATATAAAAAAAATGATAATCTTGAATTTAATGAATCTGATAATGATTATTCTGAAAAAAAAATTCTGATTCTGATAGTTTATAGATCAAAGAATAAAATATTTACCTGAATTTAATTAATATAAACTAATACTGCAGAATTTAAACAAAAAAAGAATATTATATATTAATAATTTAACAATAATATATTATCATAAATATGAGTTAAAAAAAATTTACAGTAGCAATAAAAAGGATAAGTTATTTACTAATTTATTTAAACTAGTTGAGTATAAACTTATTATAAATTTAATAAATAAATAAAATAAATCTGATGCTAAAATAGTTTTAAATGATAATAATGTATTAGTTTATATAGATATTTAAATTATTAGAATTTAATTAAAATGGATAATTTAAATTAATTTAATTTAATAAATAAAGATATTATATTAGAAAAAAAAATACAGATAATAAATAAATAATGAGAGTATATTAAAAAAAAATTATAGTTGATGAATTATAGTTGATGAATTACAAAATATTAATAATTATAATTTTGACCTAAATTATATAAATTGAAATGTATTATTTCAGATAATCAAAAAATCAGAATATATATAATTATTTAAGATATCAGTTTATATATATATATTTTAAATATTAGAAAAAAAATTATTTAATACAAATTAAAGCAAGTAAAAAACTATTAAATAAAATTTATAATAAAGAAATTTACAGATTTAGAGTTATTCATAAATTAGATAATTATTAGATTGAATATGATTTACTATCTATTTTATTATAAAACTATCATTAAAAACTAAGTCAATAATTGATGATGAAGATATCATTAATTGTAATTTAGTGTATATTTATATTAATAGTAAAAAATAACACTTAAAAAACATAAAGAATTTGTGACAATAAAACTTTTTTCATAAATAAGTATAGCAATTACATACAAATTGAATATCAAAAAAACTGCAAGAATATAATTTGATAAGTTAAGTTTAGCTTTATAATCATAAAAGAAAGGTAATAAATATGAATATAAAGATATATTATAATATTAAAAATTTTAGAAGTTATGATGAATTATAAAAGATTAATATTAATATTTATTAATGATAAAATACAAATGATTCTTTTAGAATTTGAAAGTAAAGAAAAATTATATATTTTTATTTATATATGATAAGTATCTTTTTTTATATTAATAATAATTGTCTAATTATTTGAACTTCACTAGATAAATTACTATTTTGAAAAAAAAATCAAGAAAATCTATAATAGTTAGTAAATTTTATTGAAAATTATTAAAAAACTTAAATTTAATGATGAACTTGTTGCAAATTATTCTGATATTTTTAAAAATATAAAAAGATATTTATATTTAAATAAAAATAAAGATATATATTATAATCTTTTATAACTAATTAATGTTATAACTAAAGTTATAACTCTTATAAATATTTATATTCTTATTAAAATTAATCTAATAATATATTAATAATGTTAAATATTTAATATATCAAAAAATATTAATAAGGATATTAAAAATAGAAAATTTTTATTTGTATATATGTGTATTATATATAAATTATTTGTGTAATAATTATATGATAGATAAGGTTGCTAAATGAAATCTAGAGGTTTTGCAAATCATCTAAATAAAAAAAGGTAAAGTTTAATAAAATTATATTAAAATCTTATTAAAAAATCTAAAAAATTTTAGAAAAGGTAAAATTATATCAAAGTATATAAAAATATGAAACTATATCAAAACCTTAGTAAAAAATTAGTGAAACTATAGTTTAAACATTTTGCCAAATCTAAAATGAGTTTAGATAAGCAATCTTTTGATGTAATAAATAATAATTTATAAATATTAAATAATATATTATTAATTTATTTGTATTATTAAATATAAAGATCAAGATACAAATCTTATTGCAAAAATTATTAAAAATTATATTATATATTATTATTTAATAATTAAAAATATTATTTATCTTCTTATATTTTTTAATAATTTAAAAAAAAAATAAAAATTTACAAGTTAAGTAAAATATTTGCTTAATTAAAAAATATATAAAAATATCTATAATATAAATATAATTATAATTTTTATAAAAATAATTAAATCTTTAATTTAAAATCTATAAAGTATTTTTTTTTATTTCAACAGTTTTTAAATTTTAAATTTAATTAAAAATTAAAATATCAAATAATTATTAAGTTTTTTATGATCTCTTAACTTATAATTTTACTTTTGATTATATAAAAACTTTAATAATGAAAACTTTGTAAACAAAATTCCTATCTTATTAAGATTTAAATATTTAAAATCTGATTTATATAAAATTAGTAATACATTAAATATAATATATTACTAAAACTTCAGATTATTTTTAAATATACTATATTTATTTTTCTAAAATGTAAGATATTATATTATATTTAATAACTAAAAATTAATTTATAAACAAAATTATCTTAATTTTTAAGAAAAATAATTTGATTAAACTAATTATAATATTTCTTAGTGAATTGAACTAAATTTTTAATATATCTTCCTTTTTAATAATAAATATCATAATATTATTAATTGTTAGATTTTAATCTTATTTTTTATAATATAAGAAATAAAAATAAATACTTTATTATAAATTTTGCTTTTATTTTTTATTTTTTTTAATAAATTATATTAAGATATTTTAAAATCCTATTATTTATTTATTAATAATAAAGAATCTTATTTAAAAATTACATAAAAAGATAAATATTGATACTATATACAGTCACGTCTCAATATAATAAAGTTATGATCAGATCTTCATTATAAGAATCTTCGTTAACTTTATAATAAATTATTCAATATTCATAATGAATAATTTATTATAATGTTAACGAATTATTCATTATAGTAGATAATTACTGATTTCATTACATAAATATAATTTTACTATGATATAATTTTTTCAGAAATATTTTCATATTATTTTGTAAATTCTAGTCATTTTATTTTAATATGCAATTTGTTAATCATTATATAATAGTTTTATTAATTTACTAAAAATTTTTTTTAAAAAAAAATTTATCATTTTTTTTAAAAAAAAATTTATCATTTTTTTTAAAATAAAATAAAAAATAAATTAAATAAAAGAAAAAATGAAAATGAAATGAAAAAAATACTAAATGAAATAAAAAAAGAAATTAAGAAAACTAAACGAGATGAAAAATGAAATTAAAAAACTGAAATGAAACTATAAAATGAAATTAAGTGAACGAGACAAGATGAAAAAATAAAATTAAACAAATAAAAAAAAACTATAAAACAAAATAAAATTAGGAAAATAAAATGAAATAGGAAAACTAAATGAAATAAAAAAATGAAATTAAATGTATGATATAAAAAGAAAAAACAAAATTAAACGAACAATATGAAAAAAATGAAATTAAACAAATAATAAGAAAAAAATGAAATTTTTATTGCCTTGCAGGCCTTATAAGAATGTCGTGATTTTGCCATCTATTTCAGTTTTGCCTCACAGATACGTCACAGTTTTGCTTTGTATTTCATATTTACCTTATAGTAAGTAAATTACGATTTCTCTTATAAATGTGCCTTAATTTTAAAAAAGTAAATATATTTAATATAAATCTAAAAAATCATTTAAACGTTTATAATTATTATCTGGTCTATCCCAGAATTGAGTCCTAAAGAAGTTGTATAATCTTTTTATAGTATAGGTCTACTTTCTACTTCTTCTCGCTTCATTTTGATAATTGCAAAAGTCTTAAAACATATTAATTATACTGTTAAGTTATATTTATCATTATATTGTTATTCATTTATTAACTTATATTGTAATCCTATACCAAATCCTCTATTTTAACTTACATTAGCAAGTTGAATATGTCGTATTATATCTTTAATTAATTCATTAAGCTACACTCCTCTAGAATCTCATCTTATTGCCTCTGTACCTTATATAATACTCTTTATTTTTCTTCCTTCTTTCTTAACTAATAAATTTATTTCATTATCCTCCCAAATTATTCTTGTAATCATTTTTATATTTATAAAAAAATATGATTTAAAGGAGTAAATTAAAATGATTTAAAGGTAGGTTTAAATTTTAAAAGGTAAAAAATTATATAATGATAAAAATTACTTTCCTTTATAAATAAATTTATCTATTTGATTTGTATTTTATGAAATTCTTTACTTATAATTGAAATAATACAATCTTGATTGAAATTCTGATTTATATTAAAAACAAAAAGTCAAAATAATAATTTAAGCATTATATTATAATTGTGCATTATATTATTTATAAAATTAGATCAATCTAAATATAACAAGCAAAACTCATAATTAAAATAATACAATAAGAATTCTTTGTGATTAAAATTTTAATTTGTATTAAAAACAAAAAATCAAAATAATAATACATCATATTATTTATAAAAATTAGATCAATTCAAATATAACTTATATAAATTTAATAAATATAATACATCAGACAATCAGAATAGATTAATAATAATAAATAATCATCTCAGTAATAAATAAAAATTATTATAAAATTATTCATTACAATTTATTAAAAAAATCAATAAGCAATTTCATCACAAATTTAATAAAAATTGGTTAAAAATTTAATAAAAATAATGTGATTTCTTAATACAATTTCAACAAAATTTTAACATGATTATAAGGGTATTATTTAGTCAATATATTAAAATTTCTTATAATAATAATATCATTTTATTTTATAAAAAGTAAAAAAAAATCAAATAAACGTTATTAACTATTATTACGTAACTTCTCAAATTATTATTCTATTATAGCAATAAATTTATTGAGATTAGTTTGTTTTGAAGATATAAACTGTTGTTTTAAAGCTTTTTTTCTAAGTTTTTTAATAGACTTTAACTCTTCTTTTTTCATATCAAAAGTTTTTTTTGTTATTTCAAATATAAAATTATTATTATAAGCCTCAATAACTTTACCAGAAATAATTATTGGTGATAAAAATTCTTTCTTTATTTTATCTTCTTGATTAGATAAAACTGCTTTTAAAATTTTTTCATCAGATATCATTTTGTCTGTAATTTCAAACTTATTATACTTAACAAATTCTTTAGTAGAAAAAGGATTATCAAAATCTAGTTTATTGATTAATATTTGAACTTCTTCTATTTCATTTAACCATTTAAATTCAAATAATATATTATTGCTAGTTTCATTCTTATTTTTATAATTATTATTAGGTATAATATTTGCTTTCATCTAATAATTTTCAATTATTTTTTTATAATGTTATCCCATGCTTATAAAATATATTTTATATATTTTTTAATATTAATTATATAGGATTTAATATAGTATTCATTAAGTTTATCAAAAGCTTTAACCTGATTTTGTAAATATAGCTTTTGATATTATGTCTAAAGTAAGTTAAATTAGAATTAAGTATAAATAAAATATAAAATATAATAATGTCAATTATATTTTAACTAAAGAATTACTAAATTAATTATATTTATTACCTTAAAACTATTTATAATATCTTGATCACAAGGTTAAAGATGTATAGTGATATTTGAAAAGAGGGATTAAATAGTAATATTAGTCAGATAAGTGGTTTCATAAAAAGCATATATCAGAGCATTGTCTACAAGAAAGAAAATTTTCTGATTTTATCTTCCTATTTTTATATCAAGTTTTTTTAAGTAATTGTTTCAAATTGAAATCTGCATTCAACTTTTTTAGTTCTAATAGTATTTAATTAGAAGCGTTCTTTTATTAATATTCTTAATAACTCTAAAATTTTTATACTTGTATTTAAATAAAAGTACTAACTTTTTCTTTTCATTGCATTACACATGAGTAGGATTATTATATGATCCTTTGATTATTTTGTTTCTGATGTTTATTTATTAGATATTATTTGATATAGTTTTATCTTCTAAAATAGTTTTGTTTCATTATAATTAAATATATCTTCAAAATTATAATCTTTTAATATTTACCAGAGATTCTCACTCATTATTTTAAGATCTTTAAGTAATGTATTTGTAACCTTTCTATATATATAATATTGTTTAAGATTGTATCATTTTTTAAAGTTATTCACACAATCATTTGACACTTTAAACTTATCCTTCTTTAATAAAAAAGTAAAACTCAAGGCTTTATTGAAAGAATATTATCAGAATAATAAGACTAGCTTTAAATGCATTATCTACCCAAATTGCTAATACTTCTTCAATGAGAGAGAATAGAATTTTCTTATCATGTTTCAAATTGAGTTAGTATTTACAAAAAGCCATTAGTCTTTTTTTTTAAAAATATCACTTACTATACCTTTACTAATATTATATTCATTAGCTAAGTTTTTTTGATTTAAAATAGATAATGATATTTTTTCAAACAAAATTCTTTATTTTGTATAGCTGTAAGAGATTTTCATTTTTTTTTTAAAAGTTCATCTTGTTTGTTAGTAAGTTCATTAAGTTGTTTTTTGAATTTACTTTTGATATTATATAAAGAAAAATATGGACTCTTTGTAATAGAAAAAGAGGAAACTACTAAAAAATTTTTTTTTTGCTTTATAAGCTAAATATTATTTTTTTAATAAAATAAGTTCAAATTTAACATTAACTCAAA